>VZTY01033738.1:0-22883 GCA_013400935.1 Turnix velox
TGGCGGCGGCGGCGGCGGCAGCGTGGTGCTGCAGGATGGCGTGCTGAACCGTGGTGATGGAGGTGGCGGAGGCGGCCGCCGGCTGCTGGATGTGGATGGGCTGCAGGGCAGGAGCTGCAGGAGCCAGGGCGGCCGAGGCCGGAAAGGCCTTGACCTGCTTGGCCAGAAGCTGCTGCTGGATGTGCTGCTGGGCAGCCTGCTGCAGCTTGCTGTATTTCTCCATCTCCTCGGGGGTGAAAGTGATGGGCTGGCTCTCCAGCGGGGCTAGAGAGGAGTCTTCTCCTCCATCCCGATCCCCTTCTATGCTCGGCTCCCCGCTCTGAGGCACGTAGCCAGGAAAGTGCTCGACATCCGGAACTAAAGGCATCATACTGGTTTCCACTGGGACTGGCTGGTTGCCCCCATCCATAGGTTCCAGCCCATCACCATCGCTGGGGTCTGAGAGGAAGTTGTGTGACATGACCAGATCTCTGGAACCAAAGCATTCGGGGAGCGACGGCGCCTCCAGGGGAAGGGAGGGCATTTCCACAGGAGGTTCATCCCGTTTCTGCTCATCCAGAGGTTTGTCCTGAATCACCATCACCCCATCATCCAGCCCGGACAACTGCCCCTCCTCCATGCCCTGGGAAGCATCCTCCAAGTCCGACAGCTCTTGGTCCTCACCTCTCTCCAAGCCAGATTCTTCATATCTTCTGGAGTTTGGTTTTCGAACCGTTGGCAGTTTCCCAATCAAGGGGAGAACGGGTTTGTTACCTAAGGAAGGAGGAAGTTTGGGGCCGAAATAGCCCTGGGGAGGATCTTTGAGCTTTATGCCCACCTTGTTTGACCCTGCCAGCATCTCGTCGGCAACACAGGGCTTCTTCTCAACCTTCCTGGATTGAATCTTCTCCAGGAGGAGCTTTGCAGTGACGGAGTTTCTCTCCTCTGGACTGCAGTCGCCTTCTGAGGCTCTCCCCGTGCCGGAGCTGCCGCTGTTTTGCGAGAGAGAACCGGATCCTTTCACATCCTCTCCTTTACCCTCCTCTTTTTTCAGCGACGATCCTTCACTTCGGCCCGTCCGGAAGTAGTGAGGAGACTGCGAGCGATAGATTTTGGACCTGATGAAGTCTCTCCTCCCAGACCTCCTCTCCTCTGGGCTCTCATGGCCTCGGGAGCCTTTTCTGGAGAGAGATCTCTGCGAGTGGCTCCTGGCGCTGCGGCTGCGCTCGCGGCTGTAGCTGCGGCTCCGTTTCCAGCTGCGCCCGGTCACGCTGCGGCTTCTCCTCTTGCTGCGGCTGCGGCTGCAGCTGCTGCTCCGTGTCCGGCCCCGGCTCCTCGTCCTCGACCTGCTCCGAGGGTTGCTTCGGCTCCGGCTTCGACTCCTCGACCTGCTCCTGCTGGAGCTGTAGTCATCGTCCGAGGAGGAGTACTTGCGCCGCTTGGACCTGTGGTTGTTGGAGCTGTTGTAGTCGGAGTCGTCCTCCGAGTCGTGGGAGCGCTTGGAGTGGCAGCGGGAGCGGTCGCTGTAATCGCTGTAGCTGTCGTCGGAGTAACTCCTCCGCCGGCTGTAGCGGCTGTGCTCGGAGGAGGCGTCGGAGCTGCTGGAGTAGGACCTGCAGGAGGAATGTCTCCGGCCCGACCTGGAGCGGCTGCGGGAGCGCTCGCTGCCGGAGTCGTAGTCGTCGCTGTAGTGGGAGGGGGATTTCTGCCGGCAGTGCTTGCGGTGGGAGCCCTCGTCGCTGTCGTAGTCGCCGCTGCTCTGCCGGCTCCTGCAGCTGCTCCTGCCCAGGGAAGGGGCTGGGCAGCGTCTCCGGGCCGCAGGCAGCTGCTGCCCCTCGCCCTTGTGTTTTTTACCGCCGTGCTCTTGGCAGGAGTTCCCACCCTCCTCTTTTTTACCGCTGCTTCCCTCTTCGGCAGACAGAGACTTCCTCTGGGACTCCTGGGAGCACCACTTTTTCTTCTGGAAGTGGCCGCAGTCTTCAGGCAGTTCCGTTTTTAGGGTCCGTTCTGATTCAGTAGAAAGAGAGGATTTGCCTTTCTTGCGCCGGTGCCTTTTCCGTCTCTTGGGTTTCTCTTCCCCCGGGTCACTTTTCCGGCTCTTCTCTTCAGTTTCCTCCTTGTGTTTACGTTTGTGTTTGCTGGATTTTTTATGCTTCTTTTTCTTTTTGTGTTTGTGGGATCTTCCTGATTTACTCTTCCCAGTTAGACTTTTACTGCTGTCCTCTCCCTCTTCCTTACTGGACTCCTGCTTGAGCTGGGAGCCACAGGATGAGAGAGATTTGTTGTCCATTTTCAGCGTAGAAGTGTTGGCAGTGCTCTCCCCCTCCTTGGCTTTGTTCATTTCTCCAGATTCCGTGCTCTGAAGGTTTTCTTTACAAAGCCCCCCCAGATCCTTAGATTTCTCTGCTCCTTTCCCTTTCCCATCTTTGTTGCGGGAGCTCTTGAAATCGAAGTAGAGGGGGTTACAGCTGTAGGAGACAGAGGGCTCTGCTTTGGTGAATATGAGAAGCTCTGAAGGCCACTGGAGAGTTGTGCTCTCATCTTTACTCAGGACGGGGAAAAAAGGTCCTGTTGGATGCTTTGGTCCTTCAGGGACGTCTCTGCAGCTTGGGACAGGCTGTGTGGCTTCTTTAGCAGTGTCTGGCTCGGGGACATCACTCTCTGGGGGGGGTTTGCTCTCCTGCACACTCACGTTTTCCAGGACTTCCTTGGGTTCAGGTTTGCTCTGCTGAGCTACAGTTTCAGCAGAGCTCTGCTCCTTCTGCTGCCCCGTGCTCTCAGCAGCCTTCTCTGCCTGCTTGCTGGGTTTGGGTTTGGGAGAACTCCCTTTTTTTACTTCGTGGGTGTTTTTTTTATTCACATTTTCAGCTTCCATTTGCTCGGTAGACTTCATGAAAAGCAGGAATTGAAAATTAGGCTTCACTTTACAGTGGGCTGGGGGAATATAGTGGTAGTACTCTGGTTCAACTGCCGTTGGTCCATCTTCTCGTCTCATCTTCTTCAGTTTGGATAAAGTAGTGGCCAGAGCCCCGCTGTCTTTGTCATGTTGATCATCCTCCTCTGCCTTGCCCTCAGAATTACTCGTGCTTTCACCCTCACCAGCCTTCTGCAGGCTCCCTGCATCTGAGGAGCCTTTCTCATCACCTTTTGCTCCATCCGTGGAACTTGATTCCTCCACGTGGTCCTTGAAAACAGAAGCGATGGTCTCAAGCTTCACTGGAGTCTTCTTGGCAAAGGAAAAGGACACACCAATCTTCTGCAGTGGAGTCCCCAGGCTACTCTTAATGCCAAAGCTGATGGCTGGTGCTGGCTGCAAGGGCATCTGGCTCGGCATAATGGTGCCACCTGCTTGTCCAGTGTTGAGGAAACCTCTGTCCATGGTCATCTCTGTACCTTGGCCAGAAGTGGTCTGGATGAAAGAGCTGCTGTTGGCTGCAGAGTCATCATCATCTCCACCTTCCTCATCCACAGCCACCGTGGTAGTTCTGAACATGGGGCCACTTCCAGGAGCACTGGAGGAGCAAGTGAAAATAAAGAAAAAAAAAGAGGTGACTGCCATTTGTAACACACCTCTGCAGCCTCATCTAAAGTAGTCTTTCACATAAGAAAGAAATTCTTTACAGTGAGGGTGGTGAAGCACTGGAACAGGTTGCCCAGAGAGGTTGTGGATGCCCCATCTCTGGAGGTGTTCAAGACCAGGCTGGACAAGGCACTGAGCAGCCTGATCGAGTGGGAGGTGTCCCTGCCTATGGCAGGGGGGTTGGAACTCGATGATCTTTAAGTTCCCTTCCAACCCAAACTATTCTATGATTCACACACATCAAGGACTGCATCTGCCTCTGGAGCCTTCAGCACAAGAAGGACATGGAGCTGTTTGAGAGGGACCAGGGGAAGTCATAAGGATGAAGAAAGGGCTGGAGCCACCTCTGGTGCTTGGACAGGCTGAGAGAGTTGGGCCTGTCGACTTCGGAGAAGGCTGAGGGGAGACCTCCCAGCAGCCTCCCAGTGCCTGAAGGGGCTCCAGGAAAGCTGGGGAGGGGCTGTTTGCCAGGGCATGGAGACACAGGATGAGTGTCAGTGGTTTGAAACTAGAGCAGGGCAGGGTTAGGTGAGACATGAGGAAGAAGTTCTTGCCCATGAGGGTGGGAAGACACTGGCCCAGGTTGCCCAGAGAGGTGGTGAAGGCCCCATCAATCATAGAGTCATAGAATAGTTTGGATTGGAAGGGACCTTAAAAATCATCTAGTTCCAACCCCCCTGCCATAGGGCTGCTCAGTGCCTTGTCCAGCCTGGTCTTGTACACCTCCAGAGAGGGGGCATCCACAACCTCTCTGGGCAACCTGTTCCAGTGCTTCACCACCCTCACTGTAAAGAATTTCTTTCTTATGTCTAGTCTAAATCTACCCCCTTCCAATTTACATCCATTGTAAATTGAATGTCTTCAAGCCTGAAGACATCCAAGGCCAGGCTTGCTGAGGCTCTGAGCAACCTGATGTAGTGCAGGATGTCCCCATCACTGCAGAGGGTGGCACTGGATGGCCTCAGAATGGCCTTTCCAACTCTATGATTCTTTTATCCAAAAGTATGCACTAAAATGCATCATACAGCCATTCCAACTTTTTAACAGTATTAAGCAACTAAGTATTAAGCAATTAAGAAGAAAATGCATAGTGTTGGCTAAAGCCCTTTGGAGATGCAGTGGGGAGGGTCATGATACCAGGGTCACGGCAGGCTCCAGGGGGGCTCAGGGATCACACAGAATCACAGAATGTCAGGGACTGGAAAGGACCACAAGAGATCATCTAGTCCAATCTGCTGGAGCAGATAAACCCAGATCAGAATGTCTGATCTGAATGTCTCCAGAGGAGACCCCACACCCTCTCTGGGCAGCCTGGGACACTCTTCTCTCACCCTGATCCTGACTCATATTTCTGTGGAACCTCCTGTGTTCCACTTTGCACCCATTGTCCCTTGTCCTATCACTGGAGGTCACTGAGAAGAGCCTGGCTCCATCCTCCTCACACTTTCCATATTTATAGACATGACTGAGGTCACCTCTCAGTCTTCTCTTCTCCAAGCTGAAGAGCCCCAGCTCCCTCAGCCTTTCCTCACAAGGGAGATGCTCCAACCCCATCACCATCTCTGTGTCTCTGTGCTGGACTCTTTCCAGCAGTTCCCTGTCCTTTTTTAACTGAGGGCCCCACAACTGGACACAACACTGCAGCTTTGGTCTCACCAGGGCAGAGAAGAGGAGGAGGAGAACCTCTCTTGCCCTACTCACCACTCAGGCTGTCTCCTCTGCTCTGCCAGCTCGTGCAGACGCCGCAAGGCTTTCTCCTGCTTCCTCTCATCTTTGCGGGATCTGGAGGAGACATTGCGAGCGAATTCCCTTTGCTTGAGATCTTTCAACCTCTGAATCAAAAGAAAGCAGGAAGGGGGTTAGACAAAAAGGGGTTTGGGGTGAAGAGGCCAAAAGAGTGGCTGCTGTAGCACTGGCACATACATGGCACAGCCCCTCCCCAGGGACATTTACTGAGCCAGGATGGAGAGAGCATCTCAGCTCAACAAACCCATCACCAGCCTCCTGGCAGCTTAAATGAAGAGACAGAAGTTGTTGATCACTTTGGCTTCAAGTTGGTGCCTACCAATTTCCAATCTTTAGCACTCACAGTAAAGCTGAGTTCAAAGCAACAAGCAAATTCTGGAAGGAAAAGGGAGAAAAAATAAAATAAAGAAAAGAAGAAGGCTGTTTCCTTGGCTGCTCTGGCAGGGTGCAAACGTACTGGGCAAACAGTGCGTGACAGAAGCTGTAACAGCAGGGGCCAAAGGACAGAAAGGGATTAGCTGGTGCAAGAAGAGTTACCTGGGTATTCCATCTGACAAAAGCAATGTACAAATTACATTGGAGAAGGTGCCAAAAATCCCATGCAAATGATTGCAGTAAGCAAAGAAATAACCCAACATCCGCCACAAGCCGCTCACTCGAGTCCCTGACAGCAGTTCCCTCAAGAAACAAACTGATCCCAAATGCAGTGGGGCATTTCGAGGTTTTTAATACTTGAACACCCTCATTTCCCCAGAAATCTAAGCGTGTGCAGAAATAAACCCAAAGCCAAGGGATTTCAAATGTCATTAGTGTTGCTGAGGAAATGCAGGTACCCAATTCTGACAGAAATCCAACGGCCAAGACTTGGGAAAAGTTTCTGAAAGCCCTTGTCTCAGAGTGTTAGGAAAAGAAGCTGCCCTTATTCCTTTGCATCCCTGTGAAAATTCACAAGGCTTTCATTTTTGAAGAGCTATAGAGAAGTTTAAATACCAGAATGCAGCAAAGACAAGACCTCTACCCCCCTAAGGGACTGATTTTCCCTTTTTTAGGTGCCCAATTCCAGAAAGCATCACAGACCCAGCTTTTAAGAAATGTTTCATGTTTTTCAGACTTTTCATGAATGGCCTGAAAGGCTAACGGGACTCCAAGCAGGAGGCACTTTAGAGAAAGTCCTGTTCAAGATGTACAAATCATCAGTGAAGTCTAATTCTACCTCCTGAATCTTAATGGAGTGGAGTCAGCCCAGTGCCATCTGAAACAGTGGGTCTGAAATGAACCCAGAGTTGAAGTGAGAGGAATTAAGTTGGCCCAATGTAAAGAAAACATTGCTTTGTGGGACAGATTTGACAAGACAGAGGGTTCTCTCACCTAATGGTATGGACTAAACATGGTTTGGAGCATTACCAGAGTCAGGAGGGGAGGATACACACGCAATAGAAACCAACAGCTACAGACAGCATTAGAAAGAAACTCACTCTTGTGATCTGGGCTCCAAAATTAGAAGGGTTTGCTTTCAATACATCAGCTGAAAACGTCACATCCCAAAGGAAAAAAACAACAAAAAAGAAAGTAAAAATATAACAAGAGCGGAAGAGAGGGGAAAAAAATTAAAAATCTAAATAACTAAAAAGCAAGGGGGGAGAGGCTGCGAGCTGTCACTGAGGGAAGGAGCTGAGGCAGGAGCTACAGGGGCAAGAGGGGATGCACAGACACAGACACACACAGACACAGAGTCACCTGATCCCACCGGGAACCACAGAGCTACTTTCACCAGGACAAGTAAAGGGCTCAAGGGTTTCATGGTGTATGTTAAATCGTCCATTTTTAAAAAAATTATTTCCAAGAGAGAAGGGTAAAAAAAAAAGAAATCCTAAGTGACACAATCAGCCTTTTCATGCTGAAATGTGCCAGGCAGGTCAAGTCCCCAAGAGATGACACAACTCTTGGACTGGGGTTTGATGTCAACACTCACCCATTTGGGGAAAACAAAACCCAAAAAACAACCCTATGTCTCATCTAATGAACTGTGACCTTTCAAGAGGAAAGTGCAATGGTGCACATGGAAACACACCTCCACCCCCAGCCCTGGGCTTAAACATCCTGCCTTCCTCACAAGAAAGTTTAATGGCAACAGAATGAAATGCCCATTTCCTGAAACACTGCACTTTTTGTCTCTCTGCTCCCCCAAACCTCCCACCCTCCCACTGGGAGACCCCTGGAAAAACTAAAAAAGAAGGAAGGAAGGAAGCTGTCCTGAGACACCAGGGTATCTGGGTCTTTTGGGAGTGATAAACCTCTGAGTGTGGTTTTAAGAGCACAGAGAATTTATTCACTCCCCAAACTGTAGAAGTTAGTCTGAGTTCACAAAGGACCGGCAGATCTCAAGGCTGAGTTTCTTTTCGTAGCTGGGGAAGTTGAAGACAGAAGAAGCTCCACAACCACACCTTGCCATCTCCTTGGGAATGGGGAATAAGGAATGTAGCTCAGTGTCTTTCACTTATCCAAAATGATGCATCTACCATCAGAAATGATTCCTCAAGTTCCAAAAAAGCTGGTTGGGGCTGCATTGCCTTACCCAAAGGCTAGCTGGGGTAAGAGAAAGAGGGAGGGAGGACATAAGGCAATACAGAGATCAGCCTGACAATGGAGGCAGAGGCTGGTTGGCAGGCTGCCAACTGACACTGATCTATTAAAACAGCCAGAACTTTTCAAATCATCCTATCGGAAAAACTGTTGCCTCGCTAACTGTCCCACCCAACTGAATCTAGTTATTTAACCAGGCAAAAACCTGTGGACAATCCACTTAAGGACAGCTTTGCCTACCCTCCTCCTCCAAATCTCACCAGTGTGAAGCAATTAAAAGCCTCCAACAAAATTTCACAGCATTAAAAGGAACACATTGAAGCAATGAAATGCTTTTCAGCCTCCTCCAGGTCTCACCCATCCCAGAAAGCTAAATCAATACTTTGTCTCAGTTTGCACTGAAGAAGTTTCCATCTAATTGCTACATGAGCTCATTATTCTAACCCCCCCAAATCATTGAATCATAGAATAGTTTGGGTTGGAAGGGACCTTAAAGATCATCGAGTTCCAACCCCCCTGCCATAGGCAGGGACACCTCCCACTGGATCAGGTTGCTCAGTGCCTTGTCCAGCCTGGTCTTGAACACCTCCAGAGAGAGGGCATTCACAACCTCTCTGGGCAACCTCTTCCAGTGCCTCATCACCCTCACAGCAAAGAAATTCTTCTCTCTCCATCTCCAAATCTCCCCTCTTGAATTTGCATCCATTATTCCTAGTCCTGCCATCACATATCCTATAGAAGAGTCCTACCCCAGCCTTTCTGTAGCCCCCCTCAGGTACTGAGAAATTCCTCTGAGGTCCCCCCTGAGCCTTCTCTTCTCCAGACTGAGCAACCCAACTCCTTCAGCCTGTCCTCAGAAAGGAGGTGCTCCAGCCTCACAAGGACTTTTGGACTGACATGTGGACTGTTCTCAGAGGCCAGACAGCTGCAGGGGGGGTAGAGTCCTGAAGCTGCTCCTTTTTTAGGGTCAAATCATAGAATCAAAGAGTTAG
Organism: Turnix velox; assembly: GCA_013400935.1. Taxonomy (NCBI): domain Eukaryota; kingdom Metazoa; phylum Chordata; class Aves; order Charadriiformes; family Turnicidae; genus Turnix; species Turnix velox. The sequence goes on from VZTY01033738.1 coordinate 8,881, forward strand.
AAGGTACCTTCAAAGGCCATCTGATCCAACCCCGTGCAGTGACAGGGACATCTTGCACTAGATCAGGTTGTACAAGCCTTTTCAAGTTTTCCTGTGGTGCTCAGTAAAACTCTCATTTCTTCAAAGCAATCGGGGCCACCAACCATCCAGGGTTTAAAAATTAGGAAGTTTTTTTTTTTTTTTCTTTTCTCAGGAAGCAGAATACTTTTCTAAGTGAGGCATTTACAAATGGCAGGAGGATGGGAACCACGCAGCCAAGGAGTGTGACTGTACTGGTTACACAACAGTAACCCCAGTGACCAGCAAAGAGGGACACAAATCATGAGCATTCTAGTCAAGCTGGTGGAAATCTCTGCACACCAGAAGCAGAATTTCATAGAATCACAAGGCTAAAACTCCTCCTGCAGTGACAGGGACATCAAGCACTAGATAAGGTTGCTCAGAGCCTCAGCAAGCCTGGCCTTGGATGTCTCCAGGCTTGATGGGGCCTCCACCACCATTCTGGGCAACCTATTTCACCACCCAAAGCCTTCCTTCAGCTCGTTATTAAGTTCTATTAATAACTGCCACCCACTCGGGCTCTGTAACATGGAGCAGTATTTTGGATTCAGAGCTTTGTTTCTAAGAGAATCACTAAATTTCAACAGGAGCCCAAATTGAGCTCTGAAAGTGCAGGTTTTCAGTAAAATCTGTAGCTCCCTCTGTGCTGCAGCACAAATTGCTGCAGGAATGGATTATCCCCCCAGCCAACCTGCCTCACCAGGTCATCACTTCCCAATTCTCTTCCAATCGGCTTAAATACGCTCCTGTATGATTTAAAAGCTAAAAAAAATCCCACTGAGGAGACAGGAAGTGGATAAATAAAAGGAGAACACTGGAAGAGGTTGGCCAGAGAGTCTGTGGATGCCCCCTCAATCCCTGGAGGTGTTTAAGGCCAGGCTGGATGAGGCACCGAGCAACCTGGTGTAGTGGGAGGTGGATGACCTTTAAGGTCCTTTCCAGCCCAAATCATTTTGTGGTTCTATGATTTCTTCTATGATTGTATGAGATTCACAAAGAGCTGTAACAGGACAAGAGCCTCAGTGCACAGTGTGGCACCTGAGATTGAGCTGGTGTGATGGTATTAAGGCAAGACCTCTCCAGACCCCCAACTGGAATTCAAGAACAGCAGCAAATGGATTTTCTCAATCCAGCTGACAAAACACCCCCACGATTTTGCTGAACTAAGGTCCCATTTGAGACACATCTGAAAGCTGTAGGGAAAGACACCTCAGTGGCCTCCCAGTGTCTGAAGGGGCTCCAGGGAAGCTGGGAAGGGGCTGTTTGCCAGGACATGGAGACACAGGGTGAGGGGCAGTGGTTTGAAACTAGAGCAGGGCAGGGTTAGATGGAACATGAGGAAGAAGTTCTTGCCCATGAGAGTGGTGAGACACTGGCCCAGGTTACCCAGAGAGATGGTGGAGGCCCCATCAAGCCTGGAGACATCCAAGGCCAGGCTTGCTGAGGCTCTGAGCAACCTGATGTAGTGCAGGATGTCCCTGTTGCTGCAGGGGGTGCCCTTTGAAGGGCTCTTCTATGACATACTTTGCCAGAAACTGCATTGCAGGAAGAGATCCTGTTATTCCAATTCTACAAGAACCACTCCAGCACATTAACTGGTGCTGAAGGTGCAAGACTTCCACGATAGATCTGCAATGGAGAAGGAGATCTGCAGGATCCACATGCAGGGATGTTTCTGCACTGGCTTCAGACAGGAGGCAGCTCATGTGAGAGCACAATCCCATTAGAGCCCGCTCCTCCCCTCCCATTGTTCTCACATCTCTCTGCCAATCCCTATTAAATAAAATAATAATGTACTTTTCATTCCCTGCCAGCACATTTCTGGCTTTCTGAACTTTTGACATATGCTCAATTCTTTGCCACAAAAGCTTCTGGGAGAGAACTACACCATTATCTAAATAGGAGCTCAAAAGGATGGCAACCTTCATCATTTTATATAAGCCAGAACACAAGCCTCAGCTTCTTCTTGGTCATCAACATTCTCTGCACGCTCCTCAAGGGACTGAAAGAAGCAGAGGGGAAATGGCACGCAACTATGCAACTATGGGTTTATTTCATCTTCATTTCTTCCTCTGACACCTCATTCTCTACTCAGGGAAATATATTCTAGGAGTTAATGTGGGATGGGCAACCCCTTGACACACAGCTGCCCACCTCAGATCCACCACAGCCAGCACTAACCCACTCAACTTATTTTACTAAAACTTCCCCAAAATATGGCTGCAAAGGAGCAACCTGACAGCCAAAAACAGGTTAAGAAAAATACTGCGGTGGTTTTTTTGAGGGTAAAGCACTCACAGAGTGGTAAAGCTCTCTCTAAAGCCTTTTACATCTGCCCTGTGCTCAGAGACACACATTTTGGGAAAACATGAGCCAAATTCTCCCCAAACCAGAAAGCTCAGGGTTTAAATTTCGAGTATTCATCGACCACAGCAGTCCCTGTGTTGGGAAGTTTATTGTGCTGTAACAGATCCCTCCCTCTTGGCACCAGAAGCAAAGATGCAGATAATTAGGGCATGAAGAGAGCCCCAGATCTATAGTTTTAGCTCTTGGTTCCACTCCCTTTGTCAAAGAAGCTTCTTTATGGAAATATCCTCCCCCCTTGTCTTCTTCTCAAGAGAATCTACATCAAATTAAATCACCTGCACCTCCAAAACACCACAGACAGGGAAGAAAAATAAAATGAAAGCCACATAAAAGGCTGCAATTCAATAGTGGGCATCATTCCCACAGTCACCCTGGCACAGGTTCACACAGGAAGAAGTTTGTTATTCATGCCCAATTCACAAGGTGGATGTTTCTATTTTGCAGTGACTCAGCTTCACCAGGAAGAAGAGACCACATGTCTGTAAATTCATTCTGGGATGAAATTAAAACAACTCCAGCTAGCAGTAAAAGTTGATTGTAAATCAGATAATCACAGAAGGGTTTGGGTTGGAACAACCAGTGCCACCTCCTGCCCGGGCAGGGACCTCCCACCAGCCCAAGTTGCTCCAAGTCCAACCTGGCTTTGAACCCTCCCAGGGATGTAAAAGTTACATTATTTATCATAACCCAACCCTAAAGAGCTGCTCCAAGCAATGGGTGATATTGGTGAGGTTCATTCCAAACCAACACAGCCCTGGATAAGGTGATGCACCTTCACAGAATCATAGAATTGGTTGGAAGGGACCTTAAAGATCATCAAGTTCCAACCCCCCTGCAGGGCAGGGACACCTCCCACTAACACCAGTTTGCTCAGTGCCTCATCCAGCCTGGCCTTAAACACCTCCAGGGATTGAGGGGGCATCCACAACCTCTCTGGGCAACCTCTAACGGTGTCTCACCACCCTCACAGCAAAGAACTTCTTTCTTATAACCAGCCTAAATCTCTCCTCTTCCAATTTACATTCATTATTCCTAGTCCTTCCATCACATACTATACAAAAGTCCTATCCCTGCCTTTCTGTAGGTCCCCTTCATCTTCATGCAAACTTAACATGATCTATTATAACCCAAAAAACACATTAAGCCCCCACTTGGATGTGATGTCCTGAGGATACAGGGTATTGTGGACCTATGGGAGCTCTCAAGGATGTGTCAGGAAAGGAGCACAAACCCACAGCAGGTCCATCTCCACCACCCAAGTCCATCACTAGCTGCAGGAAAAGTTTCCTAAGCTTTCTGCATCTGGCTGTTCATTGCTATTACTCTGTTGACAGTCAGGATAGTGCAACACCAGCAGTGGGGATTCTCTGTGAGCAACCACTCCTCCCAGCTGCCAGACCAGTCACAGCTAAAAAAACCCACTAAAGTTATTGGTGGCTTTGCACAGTACAAGAAGTTACCACATCTATGGTTACAGCCTTTTTCAGCTGCTCACTGAAGGAGCTTTAAGGGAGCAGAGTTTATTTTTGCCCTTGCAGTGCCATCTGTACCATCTCAAGTTGCTTTTATTCCTCCCCCAAACCCTCCCAGCTTGCCCCAAGAGGGACAGGCCATTTGGTGCACAGATAGGGTTACTGGTCTGTACAACATCTGCACTTCTCATTTCAACTCCAACCTATTTAAAACCAAAAAAGCCTAGAGAACAAGACTGCACATCTCTGATAAGATGCCTAAAAAACAAAGGGGGCAATGGTTTGTGATAATAAATTGAAAAATATTTTCCCAGATCAGGTAATGCAAGAAATCCCACCCTGGGGATTGAAACTTGACCTTGGGGTTGACTCAGACACACCTGAATGCTGGATGAAACCAGCATCCTCAGAAAATAATTAATAATAAAATCTCCCCTTTAATTGTTTGGTGTTGACAAGTTGGTGGGTCCAAAATGCATCCGGTAGGGATCAATACACTTACCCAGAGTCCCTGTTTGGCAATAATCCTGAGCTCCTTCCTGGAATACAAGACAGTGTCTTTGTAACTGGGGAGTGGAAGGGGATCTGAGGGGGGAACATTGACAGGGACAGCCTGATGCTCCTTCAGCCACAGGAGGAATAAGCAAACACCTCCCCATCGTGGGCACATGGAACTAAAAATACTTAAAAGCAAAAAGGCTCCTGCTGGAAATGTGTCCCACGAGCCAAGGAAGCCTCAAAAATTACTGCTGAGAAGACAAAACATTGCAGGTAATATATACTGAGCCCATTTGCTCTAATTACCCAGGATACCTTAACATCTCATCTTTCCAAGAAAGCCTACAGAGCAGCCTAGTTTTAAGATATCTTAATGTTTTTCCTCAAAAAATAAATTACCTTAGTCTTTATGTAGCCTTCTTGTCCAAAGAGCACCAATGTGAAACATATGATGAAAAAAAGCCCAGGAATATTCTCTTTTAACTAACCTGCAATTTAGAATTGTCTGGTGGAAATGAGCCCACTTGGAGTGGTTAATGAGCACCAGAGGTGAGACAGTGTTACCTTCATTATCATAGAACCATTGAATGGTTTGGGTTGAAAGGGACCTTAAAGAGTTCCAACCCTCCTGCAGGGCAGGGACACCTCCCACCACACCAGGTTGCTCAGTGCCTCACCCAGCCTGGCCTTAAACACCTCCAGGGATTGAGGGGGCATCCACAGCCTCTCTGGGCAACCTCTTCCAGTGTCTCACCACCCTCACAGCAAAGAACTTCTTTCTTCTCTCCAGCCTGAATCTCCCCTCTTCCAATTTGCATCCATTACTCCTAGTCCTTCAGCCTGTTCTCAGAAGGGAGGTGCTTTTCATGCAAATTTACCTTCATTATTTCTAGGAAGTTTCAAGTTTGCTTCCTGATGGCTGAGCCAAGAGGGTGGCACATATTTTGGCCCTACAATGAGCTAGCCAAGTTCTTTTGTCCCTAAGCAAAGCAGGACTGCTGCTTGTGTTATACAAATTGCTGCTGGGTGACTTAGTAAGAGTCTCATTTTCTCCAAAGCCTGCCTAAACCTACTGCAAGGGCTGCAAATCACCCAAGAGAACCAATTCCTTCAGAAATAATCAGGAATACCAAGCAACCCCCAAAATTCCTTTTAGCAATGAGGAGAAGACATCAACCTGTGTGTTTCCAAGTTGTTTTGCTTTCAGGTCATTCTTTTGCAACCTTACTAGTGACTCTTTTTGGTACCAGTGAGAGGAGGGTTGCTTTCCACAGGGTAGTTTCTTCTTCCACAGCATCTCTAGGTGCTAAAAAACCTCTCAAGCCCCGCCAGCCTCATGTCAGTCCTTCTTATTAATCTCTGAGGAGGTGATATCATTACACTGCGTCACCACACTGGCAGGACATGACACAAATAGGTCCTTACACCTCCTCAACACCACACTCAAGTTTCAACCAAGCTGATGGAAATCTCTGGCTGAAGAATGTCACTATCAGGTATCATGACTGGGCCACAGAGCTCAGGCAAAGCTGCCTGTTTTCCCAGCACAAAGTAAACAATTTAACTTCTGCTCTTAATTCACTTAAACCCCAACTCATCATGGTGCTCAAACACAAACTGCCCTGCTCAGACTCTCTTTGCTTTGAACTATCAGATCCTACACTTCATACAAGGGAGGGGAAAAAAATAATAAATCATACTATCTAATGTCATAGTCTTGTTTTTAAACTGCTGCTCCACTGTTATAAGGCAAGATCTAGTGCTCTACAGCACATCCTCCCCAAGTTATCAGCATTTTAATGATTGCATTGGTAGAATTTATGACTAGGAATAAGAAAAACCTCCTTTGAGCAATTTCACCTTCAGATGAACACAACAATGCTGTCTGCTGGGCATTTACATCTCATTTAGCAGCTTCAAATGGTCAAATAGATGGAGCTAACACAAGAACTTCTATTATTTACTGTGCAGAGCAAAGTTCTGCAGAGATACTCCAGTACATCCCCACCTTGGGGCCAAAGCCAGCTCCACGCTGGTTCTGGATCCTCCTCTTTCCAGAGAGTCAGGGAATTTGGGAAGTGCTGGTTTTTTTATGATCCCTTTGACACAGCCTGTCATCTCCTAGTCTGTTTTCACTAACTTGAACACAGACTGAAGGATTAAAAGGCAAAACATGTGACATATCATCAGTCTCCCAAGTCACGTTGTGTTAAAAACTGGTGCAGACTGGGAGCTCACAATATCCACATGCTCTCTTCTCAGTTTAACAGCAGCCTGAGACTCCATGTGGGTCAATCAAAACCCACAAGCTCCTTGAAGCCAACAGCAGGTTGAAGGATGGGGGGGAGGGATGTTGTCTGTTCTCAGTTGTCTTTTTCCAAATGTAAGAATCTTAATCAGTGACACAAAGCACCTATTATTTTTGGGGCTATCAGGAAAACAGGCTGGGGAAGGTCCATGAAATAACTACAAACAAGAGTGCAATGAATATGAAAAGGCATGAAAAGCCATGGGCTGTCCATGCTGGCTCACCTGCTTGTGAGCATGATCGTAGGAGTTGATGTGGTTGTCAAACTCTTGATGTTTCTGATACTGCTTGTCACAGAGCTCACAGTAGAAGTTTGCTCGCAGGTCTTCCAAAGCCTTGGCAATTGCCTTCTCTTTATCAACGTAGTCCTGGCAATAACAACAAAAGAAATTATTCCATTAAAATTCTGGTAAAAGAAAGAAGAAGTTGATGAAATGCAGGAGGGAAGCTGTGGCTGCAAAAGGAACCTGCAGGAACCTATATGGACAGGCTGAGAGAGCTGGGGATGTTGAGGCTGGAGAAGAGAAGGATTCCGAGGAAACTCCCAGTGGCCTCCCAGTGCCTGAAGGGACTCCCGAAAATCTGGGCAGGGGCTTTTTGCCAGGACACGGAGACACAGGATGAGGGGCAGTGGCTTGAAACTAGAGCAGGGCAGGGTTAGATGAGACATGAATAAAAAGTTCTTGCCCAAAACCTCTTCCTGGACTCACCCCATCAATGGCCACGTTGGGTCCCAGGGGATCACCCTCTATAGCTAACCTCAAGAGGGAAGGAAACCCTTGGAGGAACACGTCATCCTCATAGGTCACAGCTGTCCCCATCCTACTTGAGGCACCCCCACACCCAGAGATCCACCACCCCCTTCCCTTCAGGTGTCTCCCTGATGTCACCCCATCAGGTCCCAAGGGATTCTCACCCTGGTCACCCCAGGGCAGGGGAGGAAGCCCTCAGGGGCCATGTGTCACCCTCATAGGCCACATCTTTCCTCATCCCACCTGAGGTACCCCACACTGAGGTACCTCACAGATCCAACCCCCCTCCAAGCATCCCCCTGGTGTGTACTCATCGATGGCCACAACAGGCCCTAGGGGATCCCTCCTGGTCACCTAAGGGAGGTGGGCTCCTCCCATGAGGGTGGTGAGACACTGGTCCAGAGAAGTGGTGGAAGCTCCATCAAACCTGGAGACATCCAAGGCCAGGCTTGCTGAAGCTCTGAGCACCCTCATCTAGTGCAGGATGTCCCTGTCACTGCAGGGGGTGGCACTGGACGGCCTTTGAAAGGCCCTTCCAAGTCTAATTCTACAACTGTCTGAGACAGAAGAGAGGTTCAAAGCCTTGAGGTGACACATAAACAACTTGTCAGCCACTGCTCACATAAGACACAGAAACTAGGCATCAAACCAAGGAAGAGCTCTGCTTTTGGAACAGAATCTTAGAACTTTAGAAACTGATGCTTCCTCCATTTTGAGTGCTAACAGATGTCAGCTGGATCTCACTCTGTCCATGGGGCAGGAACACCCTAGCCGGTGGCTGGGACAGCACAGTCAGACCCAGTGACTATAATTTAGTGTCTTTTTCCAGTCAGTGAATCCCACAGAATCACAGAGTATCAGGGATGGGAAGGGACCTCAAGAGATCATCTAGTTCCATTCCCCTGCTGGAGCAGAAACAGCTAGACCAGGTCACACAGGAACATATTGAGACAGGTTTTGAATGTCTCCAGGGAGCCCATTGACTGAGCTCAAACACAGTGATTACACCTGGAGTGGGGACAGGAAGGTGCAATTCAATAGAAGAGAGGAGGGAGACAGCCTTAGAGCTCACGGAGGGTTTTTTTTTCCTTCTACAAATCAAATCTTCAAAGGCCAAGTGTCTAAACTGGCAATGGTCACATCCTCCTCTTTCTAATTCTAAGGAAATGTTGCCATTTTTGGAAAGGCAGGAATAAAAAACAATGGGACTGTGTGGGAATCCCAATCTCTGTGATGGTTGGAAGTCCTGGTGCCTGGAAGGGAGCTCCTGGCTATTCCAAAGCCCAGCCTCGGGGCACAGCCACTGTGACACAGAGCTGTGGGCTCTGAAACACACGTGGTGATTCTGCAACACAGCCTCATCTCAGGGCTCAGCAGCTTCTGCTTCCAGCCACATCATCTCAGCATGAGAAGCCCACAGAGCTGCTGGAGGCAGAGGAAGCCCCGGAGAAGCTGGGAGGGCTGGAGCCCCTCTGCTGGGAGGAGGGGCTGAGAGAGCTGGGGGGGGTTCAGCCTGGAGAAGAGAAGGCTGTGGGGAGACTTCAGTGCCCCTTCCAGTCCCTAAAGGGGCTTCAGAAAAGCTGTGGAGGGACTCTGGAGCAGGGAGAGAGCATAGGATGAGGGAGAACTGTTTTTTAACTAAAAGAGGAGAGATTAAGATGAGGAATACTTTGCTGTGAGGTGGGTCACCCCCTGGCCCAGGCTGCCCAAAGAAGCTGTGGCTGCCCCAGCCTTGGAGGGCTTCAAGGCCATGTTGGATGGGGCTTGGAGCAACCTGGGCTGGTGGGAGGTCCCTGCCCAGGGTAGGGGGTGGTACAGGGTGGGCTTGAAGGTCCCTTCCAACCCAACCCATTCTATGAATTACATTACCTCCAGGAGAAATGAACAAAACATCATTTTTTCTTTCCAAAAAAGCTGGGGAAGCTTCACACCCTCCTCAGATGATTTATGCTGATACCCACTGAAATAAAGCTCCAACAGCTCTATCACAAACTATTCTCTACTAACATCAGCAAACCCTATAGAGCTATCGACCCCACACAGTTCAACTGGAATAAAGAGAAACTGTAAGAAAAAAAACCAGCCTAATGTTTGAGAAACAGCCCTTTAGAGTTTGTCTTCAACACAGACTTCTCATGGGGAAGTTTCCTTGCATCAGCAGGCAAATATTTAAGAAGATAGTGCCATGAAAGCTTTTTTTTTCCTTTTTACTGAAGATTTGGTTCAAAGCAGTATGGTTTATCTCCCAGTTCCCACATCAAAATTACATTACAATCCTAGTGCTCAGCATGTTTTCTATCATGTAAAATTGATGTTAAAACAAATGTCAACAGCCAGGAGGGAGGAGGGAAGAGGCTGAGAAATTCTACAGCTAAAAGTTGGTTTTTTCCTACTTAAATCACCACTCACCCTCTAAATGATAATAATAAAAAAATCTATTTCAAGTTCCTGCTTCCATCTATTAGTGGAGGCCCTCGCTAAGCAGAAAAACACCAACAAAATTAGCTGGAGGTTTGAGCCTGAATCAGGTCCTCAGGAAGACAAGAAAGGAAAACAGAGCAGCAGGAGGGAGGGCCACAGAACAATGACATTTAAAGTTCCTCTGAAACCCCAAAGGATCTTCCTGTGCCGTGGGCAGGAGTTTTTTCAGAGAGCATCCCGGGGCTAAACAATGCAAACATGGCCATTTGAACGATCAGAATCTACAGGAACTCAAGGGAAAAAAAGGGAATTAAAGATTATTTCTTGCTGGCTTCAGGGCTGCAGAGCTATCTGCAGCCCCTCAGAGACTCGGTGAATGGCTCATTGGGATGCAGCCACAGTTGGCAATTACATAATGGGCTCCCACTGAGCCATGAAAAAAGTCCCGATGGCAGAGATTTTTCACAGATTTCTACAGAAATGCAGGAGCCTGGCCGTAGAGCAGGCTAATAAAAACACATCCCAGTTGGGAGAGTCTGAAAATAATCTTGGGAGAGCCTCAAAATAATCTGTGCTGAACATTGGCACCAGGGACATAAAGCAGGCTGAGAGGCAGCTGGAAAGGCAACTGAAAAACCCAAAATTTGACCATAAACCACACCCTAGGCCTGAGACTACACATCTACAGCTGTGAATCACACACGGGCTCCTGCCAACCACCCTGAAATGAAGAAACCACAGAATCATAGAATGGTTCGGGTTGGAAGGGACCTTAAAGATCATCTAGTTCCCTGTCATGGGCAGGGACACCTCCACCACACCAGGTTGCTCAGTGCCTCATCCAGCCTGGCCCTAAACACCTCCAGGGATTGAGGGGGCATCCACAACTTCTCTGGGCAACCTCTTCTAGTGTCTTCTTTCTTCTCTCCAGCCTGAATCTCCCCTCTTCCAATTTGTGTCCATCACTCCTAGTCCTACCATACTGGACCCTATTAAAAAGTCCTACTCCAGCCTTTCTGTAGCCCCGTTCAGGTACTGAGAAGCTACTTTGAAGTTCCCCCTGAGCCTTCTCTCCTCTAGGCTGAACAACCCCTTCAGCCTGTCCTCAGAAGGAGGTGCTCCAGCCATCTCATCATGCTTCACTCTTGACAGCTGTCACTGCCTGAGGTTGCCCAATGTGGCAGCTGGGGGTTGCTGCAGAGAGGGATGTGGGAATGAGTGGTGCAGTTGACAGTCTGGGTAAAATCCTGTGACCCACAAAGACCAGGATAAGCTGAGTGGTGAACCTGTGCAAACCTCAGAGGGATAATTCAACAACAACAAGCACAGGTGCTGCACCTGGCTCAGGACAGTTCTCACTGACTATACAGGATGGGGGGGTGAAGTGACGGAGGAAAGGATCCGGGGGTAGTGGTGGGTGAGAAGGTGGACATGAGCCAGCCCTGTCCCAGGCAGCATCAGTGGAGCCGTGGGCAGCAGGGGATTGTGTCTCTGCTCTGCTGAGACCCCACCTGGAGTCACTGCCTCCAGCTCTGCAGCCTCAGCACAAGGACATGGAGCTGGTGGCGAGGGGCCAGAGAAGACCACAAGGCTAATGAGGGGCTGGAGCCACCTCTGCTCCTTGGGCAGGATGAGAGAGCTGGGGCTGTTGAGGCTGGAAAAGAGCTTCCCAGTGCCTGAAGGGGCTCCAGGAAAGCTGGGGAGGGGCTGTTTGCCAGGACATGGAGACACAGGACGAGGGGCAGTGGTTTGAAACTAGATCAGGACAGGGTTAGATGAGACATGAGGAAGAAGTTTTTCCCCATGAGGGTGGTGAGACACTGGCCCAGGTTGCCCAGAGAGGGGGTGGAGGCCCCATCAAGCCTGGAGACATCCAAGGCCAGGCTTGCTGAGGCTCTGAGCAACCTGATGCAGTGCAGGATGTCCCTGTCACTGCAGGAGGAGGCAGTAGATGCTCTTTGAAGGGCTCTTCCAACCTGACACATTCTGTGATTCTTTTGGCTACACGCTGCCCCACACAGACCAAACCTTCCCACCAGAGCAGCAGCCACCCAGTGGGAGGTGAAACATGAGAAAAAAGGAGAAATATCTTAGAATCATAGAATCATAGAGTCATAGAATAGTTTGGGTTGGAAGGGACCTCAAAGATCATCGAGTTCCAACCCCCCTGCCATAGGCAGGGACACCTCCCACTAGACCAGGCTGCTCAGTGTCTTGTCCAGCCTGGTCTTGAACACCTCCAGAGAGGGGGCATCCACAACCTCTCTGGGCAACCTGTTCCAGTGTTTCACCACCATCTTGACTGAGAACAGGCACCTGGATGGAGGTACTGCAAGGAACTGGCTGAACAAACCCATTTAAAAGCCCACTGATACTTTTTATAAAGCATGCCAAAAGACATCAGTAACAGCCTTCAGCACCAAACTAATAATTAGCTTTAAAAGTAATTACAATGGGTTTATTTTTAAATATACAAAAAATATTACCAACTCACTCACCAAGTCAAGGTCATAAGAAGAGAAAAAAAAAGAAAGGAAAAATTTTGTAGCTGAATAAACTGCCTGAAGTATTAACTGTTGAATAGGTAAAATAGAAATTGAGATTTGCTATGGTTCTGTTTCATTTTCATAGAATTGAAACTATTTTTTCAATATTCCTCAAAGACTGAAAAGTTATGCAAAACCAGCACTTTCATTCTGATGTCTGGGGCTCTTTTTCTACCCCAGCTCTGCCCAAACCTCAGGACAATTAAACAAGGAGCCTTTCCTAAGGCTTGAAGTGCTTCACAGGCAAGTGGAAGAGTGGATTAAAGGACTAGCAAAGCCCATGTCTCCATGGAGAAGTCAGTTACAGCTTATCCAGGCATGCTCCAAGATGTGATGCTCAATCCAACATGATTTCTATCAGTAAAAACATAATAGTCTTTGGCTTGCAAAAAAAGAAAGCCCAATAGGTTTTGTAACCCCTGTAGCAATAGTGAAATTTTTGTGTGTTTTTTTTTAATGCTATCTGACAAATTCTTCCAGAGAAATAAATCTCTCCAAATCAGAGGCATGTCCTACCTTTTCTGAGAAAGCAGGATTTATCCAGTGATATCATAATGCAGTACCTCCTGCTGGCTCAGTGCCAACAGAAGATCTGCTCCTCTTCCAGCTGATGATGCCCATCTGCATCTGCAGATCTTGTGCTGACACTGTGGCAGGTTTACTAAAATAGTTTGGTAGCCCCAGGTCCAGGGAAAGAAATGTCCTGCTTACCCTGGGGATGCTCCTTCTAGGAGAAGAGCAAGGCCCACAGAGAAAACCCTGCCCATTTCCTGCAGCTCTCCAGCTGCTAGACAAAAATTAAGGGTAATTCCAGGATATGAATAGAATGACAGAATGGTTTGGGTTGGAAGGGACCTTCAAGATCATCAAGTTCCAACCCCCTGCCATGGGCAGGGGCAACTCCCACTACACCAGGGAGCTCAGTGCCTCAGGCAGCCTGGCCTTAAGCATCTCCAGGGATTGAGGGGACATCCACAGCTTCTCTGGGCAACCTCTTCCAGTGTCTCACCACCCTCACAGAAAAGAACTTCTTTCTTCTCTCCTGCCTGAATCTCCCCTCTTCCAATTTGCATCTATCACTCCTAGTCCTGTCATCCTGGACCCTATTCAAAAGTCATAGAATCATAGAATCATAGAATAGTTTGGGTTGGAAGGGACCGTAAAGATCATCCAGTTCCAACCCCCCTGCCATAGGCAGGGACACCTCCCACTACATCAGGCTGCTCAGTGCCTTGTCCAGCCTGGTCTTGAACACCTCCAGAGAGGGGGCATCCACAACCTCTCTGGGCAACCTGTTCTAGTGCTTCACCACCCTCACTGTAAAGAATTTCTTTCTTATGTCTAGTCTAAATCTATCCCCCTTCAATTTATAACCATTGTTTCTAGTCCTCCCATCCGATATTATGTTAAAAATTCCTTCCCCTGCCTTTCTGTAGGACCCCCTCAGGTACTGAGAAGTTACTCTGAGGTCCCCTCTGAGCCTTCTCTTCTCCAGGCTGAACAACCCCAACTCCTTCAGCCTGTCCTCATAGGGCAGTTGCTCCAACCCTTTGATCATCTTCGTGGCCCTTCTCTGGAC
>VZTY01033738.1:22915-39438 GCA_013400935.1 Turnix velox
CCATTGTTTCTAGTCCTCCCATCCGATATTATGTTAAAAATTCCTTCCCCTGCCTTTCTGTAGGACCCCCTCAGGTACTGAGAAGTTACTCTGAGGTCCCCTCTGAGCCTTCTCTTCTCCAGGCTGAACAACCCCAACCCCTTCAGTCTGCCCTCACAAGGGAGATGCTCCAGCCCTCTCATCATCTTTGTGGCTTCCTCTGGACCCGCTTCAACAGCTCAATGTCCTTCTCTGAATGACAGCAGAAACCAAATTACTGCTGTCTAAGGAGAACTCTGTGCTACCAGGGCAAATTCTCTCCCATCCAGCCTAGGAGTTGATGTGAAAGCCCCTATGTCAGTACCTTGTATTTCTGCCTCAGCTCCTCGGTGTCTTCCTTCTCCACCTCCAGCACACGCCTCCGCTCAGTGGCATCTTCAGCGTAGTCAAGCTTTTTTTTTTTAAAAAAAAAGAGAAAGATGTGATTTGTCCCATAAATACTTAGCATTCCTAAGACCATCAGAACATGTTAACTTAGAACAGGGAGAGTAAAGTACAACATGCAAACCATCTGGTCCAAGCCTCATCTGTTTTTGCCACCTACATGTGCATGGGCACACTAACCATGCCAAGGTGGGGGCTCCCAGCAGCAGCCTCAGCTTTGTGATGTGAATTCTCAGGAATTTTGGCTACCACTCCCATCTCAGAACTCAGGGACCCTAATTCTCACTTCAAAATGTCTTCCCAACCAGCCACATGAGGATCAATGAAGCAGCTGGGCCAACTTACCTCCATTTCCATCCTCCCCATGCCCATGACATCGTACTTGACAACGATAGGGATGGGATCCGTCCTCCCTGTAAGAGGAACACAGAGAAGGGGGGGTCAGTGGCCACTGTGAGGCCACAGCTCACTTTACACATTGGGTTTGGGTGGTTAGAGATCTTGCCTTGGAGTGCAGAGACCAGAAAGCTACAGTGAACCAAACACCAGCCATTCTCACAGCTTACGGCCAAACCAGCACCCCCAGCACTGAGAAATGGGATTTTTTCTGAACATTAACTGCTCATATAAAATATTCTCATGGTTAATGTTCAACCCTGCCAAGTCCTAGGGCAGGGCTGTTTGGCAGGACTTGAGGAATGAACCCTCTCAATATTTCCTCATCATCCAAGCAACTGCAAAAGCATTAAATACATTTTACTGCTCAGTCAGGATGAGGACTTGCCCTGAGAAGTCATGTAAGGCTTCTCACACTGCAGATTCTTCTCCCTCCCCAAGAGTGAGGAAAGCTGAGGGGGAAGCCAAAGTGTCTCCATCCAAAGCAACCACCCTGGTCCAGATTTCCCCAGCTCTCACAGAGATGGCTCCACCATCACCCTCTCCCCGTAAGCTGTGAAAAGGACTGGCTGCGAAGAAAATTGACTTTGAACTAATCAAACTATGCTGGAGATTTTTATTTCTATTTTTTTAATGTTTGTTTGTTTGTTTGAAACATATCTTTAATCCACTCATAACCAGCCAAACAAAGCAAAATGGGGCAGACAAGCACTTTACTACCACAGCTTTTTTTTTTTTTAATTATTATTGATTGTGTTTGTTTATTATCTGTTTTCACATCACAACTAGCAGTGTTGGTTGTGATGGGAGCCCACTGAGAGAGTACTTACCTTACCTTGCTGCAGACCTCGAGTAAAAGAACACAAGGTTTACTCCCCTTATCATTGCTCTGCTTTTGGTGTAAACAACTGGTTTGTTATACACACAGACACAGGTATTATACCTTTGGGCTAAAAGATCTCCAGCTTTTAATCATGGCAAGAAATTGCCACCTTTAAAAGTGCCCCAGGAAAACCTTCACAGGTACCAGGTTCTGTCTCCTCTGAGATCTCTTTTCCTTAAAGTCCATGGCAGGGGGGTTGGAACTAGATGATCTTTAAGGTCCCTTCCAACCCAAACCATTCCATGGATCTTTTGAGTCCTCTCAGGGAACCTGCTTCAGCCAGACTTGATGTAGGGCTTTTTTTCTTACAAAAATAATTTCTTGCTTCCCAGTTTATTTTATACACCCATCCCTTTTGAAGGGTCAAGTCTAAAAATCACAATGGAATATTTTTATGTGGAGCTGGTGTTTGTTTGAAGGGTTTGACATCTCTCCTTGCCCAATGGTATAATACAGTGAGCAGTGACTGCAATTTTTAGCAAAAGGACCAAATTAAAGACAGGTTATAAAAATGACTTCCTAAGGTGCAATATCACTTTCATAACGTCTCAGCCAGGGATTTACTGGTTAAGTGGGGAACCCAAATGGAATGGCTGGCAGCAAGTGCCAACAATTTCTTCAATTTATTCAATTTTTTTTCTCTTCAGATTTTAAATTTTCCTTTTTTTGGTGCTCATTTTTCTCCAGCAATTGAGATCTTTCAATGCAACCTCATTGCCCTGGAGGTAAACCCCTGTGTACTTCAAATGCATCAGTACTTTTGCCTTTTAAGGCAGTCAAGGTTTTGGGGGTTTTTTTTTGGAAAGAAATCTATTCAGAAATTGCAGTAGCAAGTGCTAGTGCCCATCGTGTTCGGGGAGGGGGGGGGGGAAATGATAATAAATCAAGTTGGGACAGTATTAGAAATTTACTTTTAAACTGATTTTTGGCAGTTGTAACACAAACAGAAACATCCCTTCTTAGCAATACCCTTTAATGAACGAGGATCAGACAAGTGTGCAGAAAGAAAGGAAAGGAAAGGAAAATGAAAGACCAAGCAGAAGGATGATGGCTACAACAGAGAAAGTAAGCCTAACATATTGGTGCACTGATGACAAAAGGAGTAATTCAGTCTGAAAATAAAAAATTACCACTGCTAAGTTTACCATCACCACAACAAGTCCAGGATCATAACGCTGTAAAAAAGAAACACCATTTGTTAGGCAGAAACCATGAGGGGCAGAAAATAGGCCGTTTGTAGTAGGCAGGTAGGATGGGTTATATATGGAAAAAAATAAGGAGAAAAAAATAAAAAAAAAAAAGAAATAAAAGGAGGTTTGTTTCTTCCTCATCCCTCCACCCCAGCACCATGCTTTGCCCTGTGGGATGAGGGAGGTTTTGCAGTGGTTGTTACTGGGTGTTGAGCAGAGTTTGGGGTGTTGGAAGCAGTGGAGCTCCTGGTGATGGCCCCATTTTAAGAGACACCAAGACACGTTTAAGCAGGTGGGTAAAAAAGACACCAAATCACTTTTTTAAGGCAATTATTAGCAGTATTTTGGGTCAAATGGAGCTGGATGTTGACACAGGAGGAGAACATTCAAAAGCAAATGCCTTTGTTTCAGACTTCACCAGCACCTTGTTCCATAGGAAATACCACAACACCGTGACTGCCAGGTGACAAGTGGCTTTGGGCAGGTCACATAGTGAGGGACAGGGCTGTCACCCTCCCCACCACCCACACCGTGGGACACACAAAAGGCTGGGGCAGCCTCAGGCTGTGCTGCTCAAAGGTCACCACTCAACCCTGCTGAGAGCAAGAAGATGGAGACCAGGCAAAAGGAAAAACAGGACTTCAATTAAGCTCTTCAAAAGGAGAATCACAAAATGTCAGGGATTGGAAGGGACAACAAGAGACCATCTAGTCCAACCCCTGGCCAGAGCAGGAACACCCACATCAGGTCACACAGGAAGGGGTCCAGGTGGAGTTTGAATGTCTCCAGAGAAGGAGACCCCACACCCTCTCTGGGCAGCCTGGGACACTCTTCTCTCACCCTGACAAAGTTTTTTCTCCTATTTCTGTGGAACCTCCTGCGTTCCAGCTGCACCCACTGCCCCATGTCCTGTCATTGGAGGTCACTGAGAAGAGCCTGGCTCCATCCTCCTGACACCCTTTCCATACTTATAAACATGACTGAGGTCACCCCTCAGTCTCCTCTTCTCCAAGCTGAAGAGACCCAGCTCCCTCAGCCTTTCCTCATAAGGGAGATGCTCTGAGCAGTCTGTGCCAGTACCCAACAGCCTCACTGTGAAAAGGCTTTTCCTTATATTTCTGAACTTAAAGAACTTATCCAATACTCTCAAGAAAATTTATCCCAGAGCTGCTCTGTGAGACATGAGGAGTTTCCCAGCATGGAAATGTCCCTCTGGTGAAGAATCCAGGTTTAATGTTCCTGCTAAACTTTTTTGGGTCCACTGACATAGCATGAAGGAAAAAAACTGATATTCCCAGAAAAAGCCTCAATTCCCACACTCCATGCCATTACATAGGATTGCAAGCATGGTCACACCAACGAGCCCCCCCTAAACAAAAAAACATACAGAACGCACAAAGCTATATCCATGTCCCAGATTTGTACAGCAAGAAAAAGCCAGGTGACAAACTCGTTCCCTCAGAGACCTGTCATAGAATCACAGAATGGTTTGGGTTAGAAAGGACCTTAAAAATCATCTAGGTCCAAACCCCCTGCCATGGACAGGGACACCTCCCCCTGCGAAATGATGATCAGTGCCTCATCCAGCCTGGCCTTAAACACCTCCAGGGATTGAGGGGACATCCACAGCCTCTCTGGGCAACCTCTTCTAGTGTCTCACCACCCTCACAGGAAAGAACTTCCTTCTTCTCTCCAGCCTGAATCTCCCCTCTTCCAATTTGCATCCATTATTCCTAGTCCTGCCACTCTGGACACTATTCAAAAGTCCCATCCCAGCCTTTCTGTAGCCCCTTCAGGTACTGAGAAGCCACTATGAGGTCCCCCCTGAGCCTTCTCTTCTCCAGGCTGAACAATCCAAACTCAGCCTGTCCTCAGCAGGGAGCTGCTCCTGCCCTCTTATCTTTCCCTGCCCAGTGCCACACCAGTAGCACAGAGGCAGCAGAACTGGGAATTCTCCAAATTCATTCCTTTTTAATTGCAAAAGTTATCAGGTACAATCAAATCCTCTGCCAGCAATGCTCAACATTAACAAATTCTGGGGGAAAAAGTGAATCCTGAAGCTTCAAGGGCTTTCCAGTGAGCCTCCAGGGATGGGGGGAATAGGAGTATCATCCCCCCCATGGGCGCTGGACACAGCACATCGATGCTGCTCTGCTCCTCAGAACAGGACCCTGCATCACACCATAGAATGTGCTGGGTTGGAAGGGACCGTCACAGTCCACCTAGTGCCACCCCTTCCAGTGACAGGGACATCCTGCACTAGGTGAGTTTGCTCAGAGCCGCAGCAAGCCTGGCCTTGGATGTCTCCAGGCTTGATGGGGCCTCCACCACCTCTCTGGGCAACCTGGGCCAGTGTCTCCCCACCCTCATGGGCAAGAACTTCTTCCTCATGTCCCATCTAACCTTCCCCTGCTTTAATTTCAAACCACTGCCCCTTATCCTATCACTCCATGCTGTGACAAACAGATGGAGCCACCATCTGAGCCCAGCTCCAAACGCTGGCACTGTCAGTGTTAGTGAACATTTCACCTTATATTTTAAGAAAAAAACCCAGCCAAAACAGAGTTATCAACAATCTGTGGATTTGCTCCTCCCCCTCTAACACTATCACACTCTGTCACAGCCACCAGCCATTTCTGATAGTCTCCTTAAAGAAAAAAAAAACCAAGAGGATGCTCAGCCTAGAAAAAAGATGCATTCCCAATATTCACTCTAACTCAAATACATCTCAGTGTATTGCTCCTGCACAGTGTGTAAGCATCAGAGAGACACCAGATCAGCCTTAATCCTTCTCACTAGGGTGATTTCTTAATAGAAATTCATCCCAGGTCGGAGCTTTGTGGGATATAATCCTGGAAGAATGACTGCTAGCTCACTGTTTATTGGAGTATTTCATCAACTGAGTGCCTCAGGAGGATACAGCACAGAGGACTAGTCCTTGTACTACAACCAAAAGCAAAATCATGGCAAGAGACAACTTTTCAGGAGTTTTATTTGCTATTCAAGGGGCTGTGGCAGAGGTGGGAGGAAGGGCTGAGAATGTTGTGTCCAGTTGTGGGGTCCTCAGTTGAAGAAGGACAGGGAACTGCTGCAGAGTCCAGTGCAGGGCCATGAAGATGATGAAGGGATTGGAGCATCTCCCTTCTGGGGAAAGGCTGAGGGAGCTGGGGCTCTTCAGCTTGGAGGAGACTGAGGGGTGACCTCAGTCATGCCTATCAACATGGAAGGGTGAATGTCAGGAGGATGGAGCCAGGTTCTTCTCAGTGACCTCCAATGATAGGACAAGGGGCAGTGGGTGCAAGCTGGAACACAGGCATTACCACAGCAATAGAAGAAAAAACTTTGTCAGGGTGAGGGTGAGAGAAGAGTGTCCCAGGCTGCCCAGAGAGGGTGTGGGGTCTCCTTCTCTGGAGACATTCAAACCCCACCTGGACACCTTCCTGTGTGACCTGATGTGGGTGTTCCTGCTTTGGCAGGGGGTTGGGACTGGATGATCTCTCCAGGTCCCTTCCAATCCCTGACATTCAGTGAGTGTGTGTGGTACCTGCAGCACAAACCCTGCTGTGGATGCCAAGGCCCAGCATCAGCACCCACAGCAACACCCTGCAGTCACAGGGCACCATCACAGTTGTCCAACAGGGCCCAACAGTTGTCACCCTAAAGTTGTGACTCCTCATTCAGTGCTTCCAGAGGGGTGAGACATGGAACTGCACTCGTTTTTCCTGAGGCCCAAGCCCCAGCAGGCTCTATGGAGCTTCTTGCTGGCTACAAGCAACACGGGGGTGTGGAGCTCACTCCCATTGCTGCAACAAGCAAAGAAACAAACATCCTTTCATCCTGCTCCCCTTGGAGAATTCCACTTGCCAGCTCATCCTGTTTATGTCCAATGTCTGGACGGGATCACAAACAATCAGAGATTCAAATGTGTCATCCTCAGCGATGAGCACCAAGTCCTAACAAGGAGAAAGAGTTCTCCAAGCAGAGAGAAACCACACTGTGAACTTAATCATAGAATCATAGAATAGTTTGGGTTGGAAGGGACCTTAAAGATCATCCAGTTCCAACCCCCCTGCCATAGGCAAGGACACTTTCCACTAGATCAGGCTGCTCAGTGCCTAGTCCAGCCTGGTCTTGAACTCCTCCAGAGAGGGGGCATCCACAACCTCTCTGGGCAACCTGTTCCAGTGTTTCACCACCCTCACTGGAAAGAATTTCTTTCTTATGTCAAGTCCAAATCTGCCCCCTTCCAATTTACATTCATTGTTTCTAGTCCTCCAATCCAATATCATATCCTTCAGGACTAAGAGACAAAGACTAGAAAAAGACAATTTGTGAACACTCCAACCCCTCAGAAAGTTCCAAACTTCTTTGAGACACAAGCCAAGGGTGATGCTCACTGAAAACCAGGTGGAGATCCCTAAACTTCTGGTTCAAGAAACATCTCTGACTCCAGGAAAGAAGACATTAAACACCAACGTGGAAGATATTAGAGCAAATGCATAATTGTTGGTTGGTCTAGAACACAAACAGAAGACATGATGCTGCCTGGCTTCATCTTGGAAAGGGCTTGGAAAAGGCTACTGAAGGTTCCACAGTGAGAATGGAGACAGGTTGTGTAAGGTTATGACTGCTCGTGCCCCACACCATCACCTTCCCCAGTTTAATAAAACTCCTTTAATTTTTTATAAACAACGGGCAATAAAGCCTGACACTCAGACAAGAGAAGGACATCACAGAATGTCAGGAATTGGAAGGGATGATCAAGAGATCATCTGGTCCTACCCCCTGACACAACAGGAACACATCAGGTCACACAGGAAGGGGTCCAGGTGGGGTTTGAATGTCCCCAGAGAAGGAGACCCCACACCCTCTCTGGGCAGCCTGGGACACTCTTCTCTCACCTTTACGGGGAAAAAGCTTTTTCTCCTAACTCTGTGGAACCTCCTGTGTTCCAGCTTGCACCCACTGCCCCTTGTCCTATCATTGGAGGTCACTGAGAAGAGCCTGGCTCCATCCTCCTGACACTCACTCCTTCCACATTTACAGACACGAATAAGGTCACCCCTCAGTCTCCTCTTCTCCAAGCTGAAGAGCCCCAGCTCCCTCAGCCTTTCCTCAGAAGGGAGATGGTCCCATCCCTTTATCATCTCTGTGTCTCTGCTGGACTCTCTCCAGCAGTTCCCTGTCCTTCTTCAACTGAGGAGACCAGAACTGGACACAACATTCCAGCTGTGGTCTCACCATGGTATTTCAGAGGGCATCTCTGTCCCAGGCATGAGACACTGCAAGGACAAAGATTTCATTGACTACACTCAAGTCACCCAAATCCACAGGAGAACTGAAAGTGAACAAGGGGGCAAGTATTGCCTTCAGGTGGTCTGCTGGATTTCCACACCTAATGAAGATGGGTGTGATGACAGCAAGCATTCTGAGCCATGTCAGCAATGTTCCTCAAAGCTAACTTTATTCAAAAACAGCAATCTTAAAACCACAGCAACCATTTCTGTCGCCAACACAAGTGTAGAAATGTCACAATTCAGGTTCTCACAAGAATTTGTTAAGATACAGGAAGGGAAGATTGTGTCCACAATTATTTCTTGGCTAAGCCTACCCAGACATGGATGATGAGGATGATCAGGGGGTGGAGCACCTGTGCTATGAAGACAGATCCCATCAAGGCTTGTTCTGAGCAACCTGATCTGGTGCAGGATGTCCCTGCTCACTGCAGGGGGTGGCACTGGGTGGCCTTTGAAGGTCCCTTTCAACCCAACAACATTTTATGATTCCATGATCATTTTATGCTTCATGAATTAAGGCACTGTTTGGTTCTTCCCTTCCATATTTTCCTGTATTTACTACAAAGCTTCAAATCCCAGAAAGCAATACAACATTCCTCATTTCCTCATGGTGTTTTTTTCCTCAGATGCTCATTGTTCTGTGTTGACAAGGCCTCACAAACATCTACTCTGTCTGCCTCCATGAGGTCAGAGGACTTAACAAATGGAAAAATCCATTAATATGTTAGTTGTGAGCTATTTGGGACACTGGTGTCAGAGCAAAGGTTCAAGACCTTTGGAATTCAAACTCTGAGTGTATTTCTCCAAGCCATTGTGTCTGTGACTGCTGATCCCAGTCACTCAAATGGTCAAAGCTCCTCTTGTGTGTCCCTGTGTGTCTGACAAAGCCAGCATCCATGGTGTGGATCACCCATGGCCACCTGAGGGGGTCCTGGAATGGTGATTCTTCCTGAGTTTGATCTTGGAAAGGACAATCAGACCCCACCTGGAGTCACTGTGTCCAGTTCTGGAGCCCTCAAAAGAAGAAGGACATTGAGCTGTTGGAGCGGGTTTAGAGGCGGCCACAAAGATGCTGAGAGGGCTGGAGCAGCTCCCTTCTGAGGACAGGCTGAAGGAGTTGGGATTGTTCAGCCTGCAGAAGAGAAGGCTCAGGGAGGACCTCATNATTCTTGTGATTTCCCAGGGGCTACAGGATGGAGGAAAACTCTTGGATGGGGTCTGGAGCCATGGGACAAGGTGCAGTGGTTTGGAACTAGAGCAGGGCAGGGTTAGGTGAGACATGAGGAAGAAGTTCTTACCCATGAGGGTGAGAAAACACTGAAAGAGGTTGCGCAGAGAGGCTGTGGATGCCCCCTCAACCCCTGGAGGTGTTTAAGGCCAGACTGGACAAGGCACTGAGCAACCTGGTGTGGTGGGAGGTGTCCCTGCCCATGGCAGGGGCGTTGGAACTAGATGAAGGTCCCTTCCAACCCAAACCATACTATGATTCTATAATTTCCTGCCTTAGCCACAAGACCACTGCTCTCTTCCTCCTCCTCCCTCTCCTCTCTTCATGCATCTTCCAGCAGTTCTTTCTGTCAGTTCTGATCTTTCATTCCCCTCAGCCTTTCTATCAAGAGGGAAAACAAGAGCCTGGCTGAACAGATTTAGAGAAGAACGTGCCAAATGCAGACTGTAGTAGAACTGAAGGATGGGGAGCGATGACTATATTTATCATCTCAGAATTTGCAAGTCAGAGCAGAAATCCACTTGTGTCTTTTTTTAAAAAAAAAGAAAAAATGGATAACTAGGCAATAAAAATACGGTCAGATGGAGGAAATGAATTCTAGCATTTTCTAACAAATCTGACAAACCTGCCTTTGCTATTTTGATAGATAATTTATAAGCTCATCAAAGGATAAAAATAAAATCAAAGTTCTGTTGTGTGCCCTGTCTGTGTTTCACTGGTGTAACTTACATGGAGAGTTTGCAGCACCCTTTGATCAACAGGAACAATCGCCCTGACAATTTGGCACATTCTCCTCTAAATCCCTCACAAGGGATCTTGAAAGACCAAGTAGTGACACCCCCTGCAGTGACAAGGACATCCTGCATTACATCAGGTTGCTTAGAGCCTCAGCAAGCCTGGCCTTGGATGTCCTGGGGATGGGGTCTCCACCACCCCCCAGAGCCAGTGTCTCCCCACCCTCATGGGGAAGAACTTCCTCATGTCTCATCTAACCATGTCCTGCTCTGGTTGCCCCTCCACAGCTTTCCTGTAGCCCCTTCAGGCACTGAGAGGCCACTCTGAAGTCTCCCCATAGCCACAACAGCCCCAGCTCTCTCAGCCTGTCCAAAGAGCAGAGGTGAAGGGCAAAGGGTTTATTGTTTTTAGCTGAAGTGGAAGAGATGAAGTAAATAAAGGGTTTGCAGCTTTACACAGCACTGCACAGCACTAGTGCTGCTGCTCTCCAGGAAGATTCCCCCCAATTTCACAACAGCTCTGCCCACAATGCCCAAACTTAGCTAAAAATAAAAGCAAAGAAAATTATTACTAAAATAGAACTTGGGGACAGAAGGCATTTCTTTGCCACCAATGGCTGTGGGTAAAAACTGCTACTTCAGCTAACTGCCCCAAAAGGGACCTCCTTTTCTAACCATGGGCTCCTGCTGTTTTTATTTGCTGAAAAACCCAGCTGCCCCAAGTGCTGGTGTGACAAAGCCTCCCACAGAGCCTCAGTGCCCACCTTCAGACTGTGCTTTGTTTCACACAGCTCCTCACGTCCATAATGGAGTGGCAAAAGAGCTGTGTCAGTCCCTGCAGACACCAGGAGCAGACTCACAGGAAGTTTCCAGGCTCAGTTCCAGCTCTACAAGAAAAACCCCCACATTATCCAAGCTCTTTGATTCGACAACAGAAATACCCAAGAGTAGCTACAGTGTGACAAAAAGAGACGTTATCTGTTGCCATAGCAAACTACTAGATACTGATTTACCTCTTGGAGACACCACAAAATAATCCCCCTTCTTGGGAATACTGTGGGAACACAAATGAAACCTGTACTTTTTAATTGATCAAATTAATTAACATCTGCAATACTGTGCTCAGTTCTGGTCTCCTCAGTTGAAGAAGGACAGAGAATTGCTGGAGAGAGTCCAGTGCAGAGGCACAGAGATGATGAAGGGATTGGAGCATCTCCCTTCTGAGGAAAGGCTGAGGGAGCTGGGGCTCTGCAGCTTGGAGGAGACTGAGGGGTGACATCATTAACGTCTATAAATATGGAAAAGGTGTCAGAAGGATGGAGCCAGGCAGACATGCAGGGATAGGACAAGAGGCAATGGGTGCAAGCTGGAACACAGAAGGTTCCACAGAAATATGAGAAAAAACTTTGTGAGGGTGAGAGAAGAGTGTCCCAGGCTGCCCAGAGGGGTGTGGAGTCTCCTTCTCTGGAGACATTCAAACCCCACCTGGACACTTTCCTGTGTGACTTGGTCTGGGTTTTTCTGCTCCAGCAGATTGGACTGGATGATCTCTCCAGGTCCTTTCCAATCCCCGCTGCTCAGTGAATTACACCCTAGACTGTGTGAAGGGAGACAGCTGGGGGTACAGGGAAACAGAACTGCTTTAAGAAGACTTTAAAAAGGTTGCTTTAGAGAAGAGTGTTGAGTAATTACAGTTATTACCCAGCACATCCTCACAGGTAATTATGTGCCAGCCATGGCCACCAAAGCCTGGCAAAGCTTTCTAAGGGCTCCTTCCATACAACTCCAAACCATCAAACCTTCCTACCTGAGGGGCCAGTGCTCTCCCAATCACCTCTCCTCGTAGGACACCATCCCTTTGGGTCTGTCCACCTTCTGAGTCCTAGCAGAAACCATCACTTTGGGACTGCCTCACCTTCCAGAGCCTTGCCAGGACAGGGGAAGCAATGAGATGGAGAAGGAAGCAAGGGGATGGCTGAGCATTGTCAGGGCAATATGGGAAATTAAAGCCCATTAGGCCCACCCTGGCCAGATTTCCCACAGCTTCTGGTCCCCCCCCACACACACAGACCCCAGTGAGCCATGCAGTTCTTTGGCTGTGACTCCTCAAATGAGGCAAATTAAAACATCAGCCAGGTAGGACACACCTTGCAATGACATGTCCTCCTCCTCCTGAGCACATCCAGTGAAGTCACACATTCCCATGATCTCTGGCCAAGCCCAGTAACAGCCTTTGTCTTCCCTGAGAAGAGTCATCCCTCACCTAATTAAAGGAAATCAAACTACTGTTGTTTGTCTTCCACCTAAATCTCCATCTACTATTACTTCACATTAAAAGCACAAAGGCCAAAAGAGAAAACAGAAGTTTTCAGCACAGAATCATTATTTGTAAACAAAACTTGTCAAAAAATTGCAAACACAGGAGAAGTGTGAATGGTTTGGGTTGGAAGGGATCTTAAAGATCATCTAGTTCCAATCCCCTGCCATGGGCAGGGACACCTCTCACTACACTGAGGTTGCTCAGTGCCTCATCCAGCCTGGCCTTAAACACCTCCAGGGACTGAGGGGGCATCCACAACCTTTCTGGGCAACCTCTTCCAGTGTCTCACCACCCTCACACCAAAGAACCTCTTTCTCCTCTCCAGCCTAAATCTCCTCTCTTACAATTTGTGTCCATTACTCTTAGTCCTGCCATTCTGGACCCTATTTAAAAGTCCTCCCCCAGCGTTTCTGGAGCCCCTTTCAGGTACTGAGAAGCTCCTCTGAGGTTCCCCCTGAGCCTTCTCTTCTCCAGGCTGAACAACTCCAACTCCTTCAGCCTGTCCTAGGAAGGGAGCTGCTCCAGCCCTCTCATCATCTTCATGGCCTCCTCTGGACCTGCTCCAACAGCTGAATGTCCTTCTTGTGTTGAGAGCTCCAGAACTGGACACAGTAACTCCAGTTGGGGTCTCACCAGAGCCCAGTAGAGGGGCAAAATCCCCTCCCATGCCCTGCTGGCCACACTTCTCTTGATGCAGCCCAGGACTGGGTTGGCTTCTGGGCTGCAAACACACACTGCTGGCTCATGTTGTTGTTCTCCTCCACTGAAGAGCTTACAAAATTATTTTCAAATATATGATTAAAATTATTCCACTTCTGCATGCCAGTCTCTCAGTGCTTTTCCTAACAATGCTTCAACCCCCTGGAAGTACTTCCTCCAAGTGAAATTGTCAGCATCTGAACTTGAAATCTGACTCAGTCCTTCCACACTTGAGGAACTCCTGATTTATTCACAATCCTTGCTCTCACTTAGTCCAGGACTTCACACAAAGCTTGTCCTGTGTTTTTAACCACATCTTTTTCTAGCTTTATTTTTCACTAGACCACAGAGTTCTAGATTATCAATTACAGGTGTGACATGTCACCCACCCCAAAAGAGGAAACATTCCTCAGTCACCATTTTGTCTTTAGACATAGCACAACAATCAAACAACCTCTTTAGCTACATGGTTCCCCAAACCATTCTTCCCAGATTAAAGAGATCCCTGTTAATTACCAACTTCCTGCTCTGCTTTTTCATA
Organism: Turnix velox; assembly: GCA_013400935.1. NCBI lineage: Eukaryota > Metazoa > Chordata > Aves > Charadriiformes > Turnicidae > Turnix > Turnix velox. The sequence goes on from VZTY01033738.1 coordinate 36,627, forward strand.
TTCATCAGCTGTGAGCAAGTTGAAACATCATTTCTAAACATAACACAAGTTGTCTGTGAGAAAAATGAGAAAAACATCAGAGAGAAGCAGAGGAATGACTCTGCTGAATTCATCATGAGCTTCTCCAAACCAGAGACGACAGCACTAGCCCTGATAACTCCACTCAAATTCCATCTAAAGTAAAACAAAGGATGAAGATGCATTAGAGTAATAGCCCCTGTCGTTATGGACATGGATTATTTACTTTCTTATCCAGTAGCTCAGCTCTTCCACCAGTGTTAGACAAGATCCTGTTTTGATGAATAATGAGAGTCCCACTTCAAGGCAGCAGCCCCTCCAGGTACAAACTCACCCTACTTCTGAGACTGAGCAGAGAATGAGCCCATCTGCTGGGCATCTCTCTACTACAACAGCAGGTTTTTACCACCAGCAATTGCCCAGAGTGAATTTTAGGCTATTTCAGCTTCCATCCAGAGAAACAATTCACCACTAGAACACAACCACAGCAGGTCATCAACACAAAGGAAGCTATCAAAATGGTAGAGTGCTGCAGCCTGAGGTTCTAGGTCAACAACAACAGAGTGACCTTACCAGAAAACATAAATATTTATGACATAACACAAATTTTGAATTCACTCAAACTGAAGAGGGAGTCCCAGACTTGATGAACACCTAGAATTAAAAGCTCCATAGCAAAAATAATCACCCTGAATCATAGAATGGTTTGGGTTGGAAGGGATCTTAAAGATCTTCTAGTTCCAACCCCCCTGCCATGGGCAGGGATGCCTCTCACCACACCAGGTTGCTCAATGTCTCATCCAGCCTGGCCTTAAACACCTCCAGGGATTGAGGGGGCATCCACAACCTCTCTGGGCAACCTCTTCCAGTGTCTCACCACCCTTAGTGTGCTTTCAATTTGAGGTCAGCTACATGGGAAATGTATGAATGTTGCATCAATTCTATCCATGCAACCCACAAGTTCAGTTTTTTGAGGCAGGTTTGTTGCAAATGCCTTCTGCAGCCAAAGGCAGGAGGTGAGGTACTGTACCCACAGCTCAAAGTGGCTCTGCTTCTGCTGGAACTCACAACCAGAGACTGCCAAAGAATTAGGCTCAAGCACAGCATGGTGACACTTCCCAACAGAGATCTCTCCATTAGCTCTTCTGACATCTCTTTGGAAACCACTCCTGGGTCTTTTCTGAGTAGAAAGAGAATGTGGAAGAAGGGAAGAACTGTTTTTGTTTGGCTCTTCTATTCTCAGTGCACATTGAATGACTTCACTCTTCAGACTCCCTAGAATCAGATTAAAATGTTTCCTTCCTGGTATTTAACTTAGGGACAATCTAAGATTCATGTTAAAAGGTCAGTGGATAATGAATTAAGCACTCCCAACATGATCAGCAGCAGGGTGAGGGACAAGAGGCACAGGCTGCAGCTGCTCAGGAGAAGGAGAGCCCTTGACATCTTTCAGTGGAGCAGAACCAACTCCCAGAAGCTGCACAAAGCCCACACAAGGGAGGTCTCAGCACGTCCTGGTGTTAAACTAGACAAGCAATTCTTACTCCCCCATTTCTATTCAAATGCAGCCAACACAGGAAAATCCTCACAGACTGTATCCAAGATTTCTCTCCTGCTTCCAGACAACTCAAATCAACCAGAACTTGGGATACAAGTGCAGATTCAACACTCTTAAATCACAGAATGTCAGGGATTGGAAGGGACCTCAAGACATTACCAAGTCCAATCCCCCTGCTGGAGCAGGTCACACGGGAAGGTGTGCAGGTGGGGTTTGAATGTCTCCAGAGAAGGAGACCCCACACCCTCTCTGGGCAGCCTGGGACACTCTACTCTCACCATCTCCCTGACAAAATTTACTCTCATATTTCTGTGGAACCTCCTGTGTTCCAGCTTACACCCATTGTCCCCTGTCCTGTCACTGCATGTCACTGAGAAAAGCCTGGCTCTGTCCTCCTGACACTCAGCCTTTCCATATTTATAAACACTAATGAGATCACCAAATGCTGAGAGGAAATATCTAAATCTGAACAAGTATCCAAATGCCTGATCAGCCTCGGGGGAAGCCCAGGCTCTCCACTCTCAGTGGAGACAAAACCCAAGGCTGTACAGTCACCTCCTCTTTGCTCCATCGCATCACAGAGCAAGCTGTGTCACCCCATGGCACAGGGTCCCTCAGGGCCACGCTTTTAAACCCTGCTGGGGCTGCCAGATGGCTTCAGCTTCTTCCAGAGTCTTCATGTTCCCACACTGGTGGCACACAGAGCGACACGGGGCATCCAAAAGAGAAAACAGAACCAACCTCATATCCAGTGAATGCCATGCCAAAGCAGAAGCCTGAGAGGTGACAACTCCAACCACGTCCTGAGCTTTGGCAGCAGCAGGGGACAGGAGGGGGCTGTGAGACTGCCATGCACAAACCACAGGGTTTCAAATGACACAACATTAGAAGAAGCAAGAAGCACCAGCACAGGCCTGGCTGAGAAGTCAGGGTCTCAGGCTGAGAAATTCATGGCCCTTCCCAGAGTTGAGAGAACTTGTTATCTCTCACCAGACCCCCAGAGCACAGAAATACCTCTCTCTCTCCCACTGCAGGGAAGTCCAATTCCAAGCACCCAGATGAGGGGATGGGAAGGTGAGGTAGTTCCTCAGTGGAACTCAAACACTTCACAAGAGATTTCTCCAGAACCCAACTGGGCACAGAGTCCTGTACCTGTGGTAAATGCTGATGTGTTGGTGGCTGAGGAAGAGGAACTGATGGGAAGCATCACCCTCAGCTAGAATCATAGAATAGAAT
>VZTY01033740.1:0-50221 GCA_013400935.1 Turnix velox
GTTTGGTGACCAGGATGTCATCTCTAGATTTCTTTATGTTAATGAGTTTTAGTATGTCATTATGTGAAATACAAATTAATGGAACTCGCAAAGTGTTACTTTTCTCCGTTTGCCTGAATATTTTTATTTTTGTAATTTGCTTTTCCCTTTCAAGTTTTTTTTAAAATAGCTGTATTCTGAGTCAGTAATTCTTAGGAAAGTTTGGTGTGTATCACAAATAATTTTAGAGGAACACTGCTGTTGGGAAGCTCATAAGATAATGGGTTTAATTTTTGTATTTTTTCTTCACTTTACTGAGTTGATACTGAATTTCAAATTTCACCTGATTTTCAACAAGAAACTACTTCATAGTTGTCTCATTCAAACATCTTTTGTTTTGATACATTTTGGAGTTGTATTCTCTTCATTTCTTTGAAAGTTGTAGTCATTAATGGAAACTGATTAGACAGATTGTACCAGAGAGCTATTACAAGTCAATCACATGGGGAAAAAAAGAAAACCCCTTCTTTTGTTTGTTATTGCTCCTGTACAAAGTAATTCCAGATTGTTGTGTAGCTGAAGAGTATCTTTCAAACTGCTTCTAAGTAGGTGCCACTTACGATATAATCAGTATTATTCCCCTGCCTCCATCATCCCTCACATTGGTTCTCTGTAGTGCTCTGTTGACATTTTTTTATCTTTGAGTCTTTTTTGAAAATAGTGATCAGTGAAATAGATTTATAGAATATTTTAAATCTTATTGTGATCCTGCCTCCTTGAAACAACTTAGTGGTCTTAAAATCTTATGAGTGCTGAAGTTATGATGTATATAATTATGAAAACCCTCTTTTAATTGATAAATGGAGTTATATTCGTGATACATAATTGTTACTTCCAGCTGGAAAAGCAATGCTTTCATAAGGTAATATCCAGCTAGATATGAAACTATTTTTGTCTTGTTCTGAAACTAGTAATTATTGCAGTAAGCCTTGAGGACAAAGCCCCATAAGTGTACTGATAAATTTGATGCCTCATCATACTGCTGTGAACCATGTTCCTTTGATAGTATCCATGTATCTTGAGAATAGTCTGTCAGGGATCATACTTTCCAAATGGCAGAAGACTTGCGATTACTGGACTTGATTTGGACAGTTGGATTTGAACCTTGTATCATCTAGTTTAACATGCCAGCTGTTAATGAAGTGTATGTTGACAATGTGATAGGCAAGATTTCACTGTTACTCCATATGCATTGTTTCCTAGACACAGCATTGCAGGGGAATATGATACACAAGCAAGTAACTGAATTTTCTGTCTTTATCAACTTGAGTTCCGTAGTTGTATTGTTTGATATAACATGATGAACTTAGGAGTGAGTAAGACACACTCTCCCACTCTAGCTTCTTCCCTTTATCTGTTTCTGAACCTTCATGTACCTGGCTGTGGAGTTTCAGCCCTGAACTCCATTGTGTTCTGCAGAATGTAAGGAATCCTATCTGGAGCACTAAAGATGCTGAAAAACTTTGAAAAATCATTTATTTAGAATTATTTCTAGTGCTAAACTCAACAATTTGTGGGCAAATTGCGTTTGGTGGCAACTTAACGAGGAATGACATTATATCCTTCTTAATGCTTTAATGGCTTAGCAAACAAATTTTGGTTGAAATATTCAGGTTGTCTATGGGATTAATTCTGGGTAGCATACCGTGTAATCTATGATTTCTTTAAAGATCTGTCTAAAGACTAAGCAGTTTATTGGCATCCACTTTATAAAAGGAAGTTTCATATTCCCAAAAGGATGATAAAACATAATCAGACTATTTTCCTTTCTTCAGTATCTATTAACAAGTTTTGGCATAAGGTAGTGGTTAACAAAAATGTTACTTAAGTTGTATTCATCCTGATAGGTCCAAAACCTGTGTTCTTTCTTGAGAAAGAAAATCATAAAGATTTTGTGTTTGTTACCTTTCCAAAAATTTGCTTGGAGTCTGAAAGTGCTGCTTTCTCAATACAGTACTATAACACAGAAAATTAAAGTTTAATGAGTGATAAAGAATAAATTACTAAGGTCCAAAATTCTTCACAGAATAGTATGTGTGTGTTATATGGCTCAAGATGACAGAGAGGGTAACTTGCCTGAGAAACTTTGTCGGTGTGATATTCTGAAAGTATATATCCTGTTGATGTGTAGAAATACATTGAACTACACAGAAAAGGATCTGTGTCTTTCACAGTTTAGAAAGTGGATGGATTTGGGTAATTTTTTAATATTTTCATTTGACAGTTTTAACATTGAAATTAAGGTTTCTGAGTTTTTTTTCTCCTGTGATGCCCATGTTGGGGCAATCAATCTAAACAGTTCACCAATACTGTTACAAGGAAAGGATACTATGACAGCACTTGTCATTTTAATAATTATCTTGCATGAGTTCTGAGGAATATGGAATACTGAAACAGTAAAAAAATAAGACATAACCCACAACAATTGAAACAAGGGTATTTTCGATTGTTAATGAGGGGGTAAATGTTTAAAAAAAATAAAAAGAGAGAATACCGTAACATTCAAATAAGACAAAAAAATATTTGTTGCAGTTCCTATGTTGTTAATAAGCATGCTTGTCTCCTAATGGAAAAAGAGACAAAAGACAAAACCAAGCCAACAGTTTTAGGTTTTTATTGAATGGAGTAGTTATAACAATATGCACAGCCTTGTTATGTTTTTATTAAAGTGAAACCTCGATATTCATAACTCCAGTGGAGCTGGTCAGGTTGTCAAGCCTTAAGACTTTTCTTCTGATAAGAAACAAGATTCAGTTACAGTATTCTCAGTGCAGTAGTACAAGTAGTTAAAAAATTAGAAATCCCTTTGAAAGTGCATGTGAAACGTTCCACGTTCAGTTTCCAATACTTGATTGCTTAGGCAGAATACAGCCTAATTTTTTTTTAAAATACCTTGAAGTGTTAAATTAATGTTTAAATTCATGCTGGCTGATCAATTTACTGGATTTCAGGTGACCTGTTACTACAGTAAGCATGTTCTAGTTGTAGTAAACTCAAGCTCATTATGACTAAATCGAAAGGGATTTAAAAAGCACATTCTCTCGATTTTCATGATGGAGGAGGTGTTACAAAGGTAATCAAATGCTTGGCTGATGACAACATGCTTGGCTCTTTATGATAACATACAGTAAATTGTGCATTGACAATATCTAATGGGAGAGAAAATGATGGGAAAAGTCCATAAAACCTTGATCTCTTAATTTCCTCCTCTTTTTTTGTAAGGATTTAGTAGTTTTTCAGAGATTTGCTTCGTTATTTTGTGAATTCTGGACTTCTCATGTTCGTTACTGCATGCAGGCATATAACACTGGCAGTCGACTTCATTGGAAATTTATCTGTAAACTCTGAAAACAAAATGACAAATGGCTCTTTTCAACTGAACTGTGATTCATTTTTTACCATAAATTTTCATTATTAAGAAGACAAATGCAGCATTGATTTGCTAATAATTGTACTCCAGATCTTTATATGAAATTCATCTTTATTTTTCAGTTTCGACTTTCATCATACTTCTAAATTCAAATAGTTCTAAAATTTCTAAAATTTTAACTTTTAATAATTACTTTTTTGGGGCATAACAGTTCTTATAAATCAAACATTTATAGTTATTGGTCTGTCATTGCTGAAAAAACAGTGATGGTCTGTTCTAAATATTTTTGTTTATACCATTTGTTGAATCTTTGCAATTTCCCAAAATTGACAAAATTCTGGATTTTTCTGCTCAATGCAGTTTTTGTTGGAGTTTGTAAGACAGTGCAATTAGATTGTACGGGTGTTTGATACTTAAGTAGCTATAAAAAATGTAAACATTAAAATGAAAATTCCCAAAAGGTGTTACAAGAAATTTCTGGGGTCCTCTGAAAATGCTGTTTGTAGTGGAAGCATCAAATGAAACGTAGAAAGATTAGATTAACTAAACATACTTTTGGGGGAGGAAGTAAAATGGGGCCTGTTTTTCAAAAGACAAAAAGTGTTCATTATAAGGAAACATGCTAGTAAAGAGCTGAATCTAACTGAAAGATCTGCATTGTATGCATGAACATGTTGAAGCAGTTTTGGAAGTAGAAGATACAGAGTTCCAGTGTATTAGTATATTTGTGTATTACTTCTTTTTTTTTTTTCAGGCACTGGCTTCTTCATCCTTTTTACTGAAGTTATTATGAGACATTACTGTAGTTAGTCCAAGGCTCTAAAGGCACAGACTGAAGTGTTATGGCATACTTAAAAGTCTTTCTGCTCTTCTGAACCAGATTTTCTTTCCCTTCTAAATGCAGATTTATAAAGCCTGCACTACAAGAGGAACAAGGAAAGGATTTTAGTGAAGGTACTTCCTGATCCTGAAAAAGTCAGGGGGCTTCAAGCCCATCTTGGACTTCAGAACACCTGACAACTTTGTGGTAAAAGCAAAATTTGAAATAGTGCCTTTGGACTTAATCCTTTTATCCTTAATTGAAGAGTAGTCATGTGCTCCAGATTAGGATATGTGTGCCACTACATTCCATCCAAATCATAGGAAGTATGCATATGTGGCATATGTAGTAGGTACATAACATTTTAAAAGTCTTGTCTTAGGTTGATGTTGATTTTTTGTGTTCTCAGAATTTAAAGTTCTTGCTGTTGTTTGTGTTTATTGTGAATGCTGTTTTCTTGAGGGTGTTCCATGGTTTGTTCTGGAGAAAGCCACATAAAAGTCTTGTTTCCTGTGAGAGTAGCAGGATGGGATATGTGCCTGTTGTCTACCTAATTCTCTGCCTTTAGCATGAGGAATAGCTATTACACAGATGTACCTGCTGAGTTACAAGAAGTGAATTGATAGGAATGTGTGTGTGGGAGTGCTCTTACCTTGTGTAAAGTTTTAATTTAGATCTAAGGTTTTACTTTTCATTTGTCATTAAGAAGAGCATTCTTGGAGTGACTGAGAATTCTGAAATGTCAAGCTATGATAATGAAACTTTTTTAAGCACAGAATCATTGCTTTGTATTATTTTTAAGTTAATCAGGACTGCCAGCAATAACTTTTTTAAGAAAGCATGTGTAATTTTAACATTATACTGCTGCTCCTAAACTATGTATTTAACTTCCTCTTCAGATACTGTTATAGCCATAGCATAATTCTATTTCATGTTGGTTGAAATGCTACTGAATTTCTGTGAAGTTACTGACTTATTTTATAATGAAAACTTGATCTATGGATAGTAGATTGTGTTGCTGCCTTATTTTCTATACCTTATGAAAGCACCACAAATTTATGTTGTGTGCTTGTGGTTTCAGTTGAGATTCAATTTCTACTAATTCTTCTGCAGGATTTTTTCCATATGGTGGTAAAGATGTTTTATTTAGGTGGAGTGTAAAATCTTACATATTTGTTCATATATAATATGTGATTGTATATATTCAAAATTAATACACTATAATATAAAGACTTTAATTAGATTGTAAGAAATGCTGCTTAAATTTAATTTTTTTTGTTATATCTGTGCCAGTATTGATAGTCCCAGATGAGAATTCTTAAATTTAGAAGAAGTTTAGTCATGTGTGTTGTGGAGGACTACATTAGCATATTTATCTTACCCAGTTAACTAAGGTGAAATATCTCCTTTGACTTTATCCAGTCAATGGAAAGCCCTCTGATAAGATGTCAGAATCTCCACTTGTGGAGAACATGCTTTTCTCTGACTAGGTAGAGATGAACTGCTTGTTTAATGTGAATTTTTATTAAACCACCCGTATTCCCTGTCCCCAGTATCATGTTTTTATGTTATAGTGTATCTGAGACTGCAGCTTTCTTTAAAATTAAGAAGAAAAAAACTAAACTTGGCATCATGTTTTAATTCCATGCTTCAATGTTAAGTCAATTTGTTATAAATGTATTTTTCCTAGTGCTACCTTCACTCCTTTAATTTCCTGGCTGTTCACTTGTCATTGATAAATGTTGATAAATTGATAAATACTGATCCCTGAGGAGCACCATTCATCACTGGTTTCCATTTGGACAATGAGCCATTGACTGCAACTCTTTGCATGTGACCATTCAACCAGGTCCTTATCCAGTGAGTGGTCGATCCATACTTTTCCACTTTGTTGACCAGTGTGGATTGCATCCCTGGCTGCATTCAAGGCCAGCTCACTGAGGCTCTGAGCAATCTGATCTAGTGCAGGATGTCTGTGCTCACTGCAGGGAGTTTCGACTGGGTGACCTTTGAAGGTTCCTTCCAGCTCTAGGATTCTGTACAGGACTGAAATTTAAAACTATGTTAATGAACAAAAGCAAACATTTCATAGTCAAAGAACAGGATGAACCAGGCCACATGGAAAAATAATGTGGGGACTAACCCACTAGACAGTGAATAAAAAAAACCGTGGCATTACAGAATGTCCAATTAAGATAATTACTTTTGTGTTGTTAGAGACAGTTTTCCTTTTGGATTATTTAAATGGAAATTCTAAGTGAAAAACAGCGGAAAGAGTGTGCTATACTCAGAATGATGAGGGCTTTATCAAAAACTTAGAGAACATTGTTTTAGAAGGTTTGAGATGCAGGATAGCATAAACTGGTTTTTAGGTTTTCATGAATAGTAATTGGAACTTTTATCAGACAGAGCTTGTCCTACTGATGTCCCTCTGGATAAAATGTCAAATTATAGCAACCTTCTAGTCATAGCAAGCAAGCATATTTAGCAGTACCAAGCATGGCCTAAGACTGTAGGTTAATCTGTGTTGTGCATGCTTTTATTTGACCTACTGCAATAGTGAGAAAAGTTGGCTGGTTTAATGCATACAAGACCTTCTAGTGACATTTAACCATTGCCTGGTATTTTAATGTGTTTTAATTGCTCTAATGAGATAGCTGCTCTGCGTACAACTACTGTCCCTAATTCACAAGCACATTGTTTTTCATTCTGTTTGTTAGGTAGGCAAAAGTATCCATGTTTGGGAGAAAAATATTTGGTTCTTCATGGATCAGATATAAAATAAGAACTATTTCTGTGTCCTTTTTTAATGGAAGAGTTGTTTGATTGCTAGGTATTTTAACTGTTTGTCACTTGAACTGTATCTAGGGTAATACATTTATTTCTTTTTACTGCGGGCACATAGCTTTCTTATGCAATGAGAAATGCTGAGTAAACAAATAACTAACTTACATTAGTGGCAACAGATCACTTTCCTATAGTTCAAGATGCTTCCTGATACTGGAAAATTCTGGATTTTCCCTCTTCCTCACTCCTCCCCTGCTCACATGTAATATATGTAATATTGTGTATGTATCAAATTATATTTTTTGCATAAATATACTAAATACCTAACATCATAGTTCTGAAAGTTAGTTGGCATCACTTTACCTAGATGTGCAACTACCCTTCTGGGGGAAAAAACTGCAAAATTATTTGTTCTCACAGGCTCTTCTTTTGTTCTGAACATGAACGAGGAAGAAAATTGCTTTTGGATTATTAGACAAGTATCCATCTGTGTGTCTTCAAAAATACATAAAGAAATCCCTCAAGGATTTATAGACTTTCTAACTCAAAATCAACAAATCATTAGGTTCTGCAGTCTTTATTTTCTTCTTTCTTTGATAGACCTTTTTTTTGCTGAGTTTCTAAGTTAATTGTCCTTGATACACAGAGGCTTGGAATTAAGTGCTTTGAATATTAGAAAAAGGACAATTTTGGTGAAATCAGAAATACTTATTTCACAAATAAATACTCATGTCACGGTGGGAAATGAGCATGGTTTTTAAAAATAGCTGTAGAGTCTAATTTTCTTTAAAGCCAAGCATGAAGCAAGAAACCAGTGAAAGTTTGAATACCTTCAGAATCTGGATTGGTCACATGGTTTTCATGCATTTGAAATGACTATTCTAAGCTTTTTCTGTTACCTAACTTCCTAAATAAATTTTGAATAGGACTGAAAGGTGTTTTGAAACGCTGTGAAACATATACCTTTTAAAGCTCAATATAGTAACTTAGAGAGGAGTTGCAGAACATGCACTGATCTGTTGTCAAGCAGAGTGTCACGATTACGAGTTCCTAAAGAATTACTAAGAGGCCAGCTTAAGATACTAGATGTCTAAATACTGTAGAACCAGGGGAGCAGCATGACTAGATTTCAGATGGTATCATGAATCTTTTTTTTTTTAAAGATGAAAGTGATTAAAGGATAATTGGAGTGGTATATGGCATTTACATGGTATTTCTTTTCAGAGACATTGTGTTGCAAACTCTTTCCACTTCAAGTAATGCATGCAGACTTGCCCAGATGGAGAAAAACACGGATGAGCAGTCCTGTAATTAAAGTGTCTCTTTAATCTTACTTTTGACTAAGGATGCCTTTACTCTTAGGTGAAGAAGACCATAAAAACTGAACAGAACTGAGTTGTTTGATACAACTTTCTTTTTAACTTGATGTTTTGGGTAAACACTCAGAAGAGTTTTTCTTTGTAAGAAAAAGGAATTTTTATGGTTACTTTTTGTTTGGAGTTTCCATGGCTCTCTAAAGCAAGGAGACAGCTTCTTAAATGGGACAGAAACGGATCAATTTTGAAGGTGCTGTTCGTATAACTTAGCATTGAAATTGTGTATATATGCCCTGAGAACTGGTTATTATGAGTTACATTGGGAAATGCCCTCATCAGTCAGTGAGGGTTTGTCAGAGGAATTTCAGTAAAATTAATCAGTTTGAGCTAAAGTGGCTGAAGGAATTGATTCTCATTGCAAACTTTTTGTAAAGATCCTCAAATGAGCAATAAAAGCTGTTATCTGAAGCTGTAGTGAGTCCCTAGTGAAGAGGTAATCTGAATGCACCAATGATCCTCTGACATTTAGTAATAGTGAGATCTGGTTTCTCTTTTGTTGGGGGCGTTGCTTGTGAGGGCAAACTTGAGCAAATGTTAGAAGCAAATGATGTATGTGTTAGAGGTGTTACCATTAAATGTATCTATGTATCAGTGTAAACTTATGCCAGTATGTCTATGGACATCAGTGATCTGAAATACTGTTTGTTTCAGTTTAAGAAACAAAATTTGCAATAGCATTCTTACAGGGGACCAAAACTAGATTTGTTAAGTGTCTAAATTAGCTTTGTTCACATTTTCCCTGTCCATATAAATGCATTATTTTATATATTTTCTTGATTATTTAGTAAAGACAGTATTTAAAACACGAATGGAGTGTGGCTTTTTTCAGTTCTGGCTAAAAATGTTACACAGCTAGTGAAGTCTTTACTGCAGGAGAGACTAGTCAAAATATTCCTTGATATTTCGATGTATGCAATTTTTAGAAGAGTTTATTAGAAGCATGTAATAGGTTTTATAGGGAAAATGAGTGAAAGGTACTTGTCCTGTATTTCAGAGACCTGGAAAAGTATGGATTTAAAAAATGCAATTTGTAGCTGTCACAATGTCAGAAAAGCAGGTGGCTGGACTTGTTGATACTGCAGATATTTACATGACAGATGCAAACAGTTTAGGATTAATACCTCAAAACCTGCACCTGTATCTCATTTTTTGAGGGGCTGAGAGCATTTTATTCCTGCCACCACTGCCCAGGTGGAATATGAGATCTCTGAGTATATTTGCCATGGTCTTATCTGTAGCAAGTTACATTATTTCCTTTTGTTTTGATACAGTTTCTAAACTCTTTGAACTCTTGAATAAGTGAAAGAAATCATGGTTGACACATGGCCTTAGTGGTGTTTCTGAAATAAAATGCAGGAGGTAAAATTTTTCATCTGAATTTTATTAATGGTCATTAATAACCCTCCCCCTTTATCTGGATGAAACATGAGCTTTTTTAATAATAAAAGAAGCACAAATGCTTGCTGCTCGTGAATGACAGTAATCTTCTATTCCAGATTTTAAGGGGGGAAAAACCCTTTAAATATTGGCAAGTTCTTTGTCTATTTAATATAATCATAATACATTAAGCAGTTGTACTCTGGATCTGTGAATGATGATACAGCTGAAGTCGTGTAGCTCCTTAATTTTGTATAGATCTTAAATAATATCCCACTGTAACTATTTCAAAGGTGGGAGTTGAATGGTACTTCAGAATTAACATGGTAGTGTTTTTCTATATGCACATATATCTTAGAGAATATAAATACTTCAGTCCTGCTGAAATAAAATTTGAAAACTAAATACTATCTAGTATTTCTGCATTTCAACTGCTGAAAATCTGTCATAAATACCTTCATATGACTGCCTTACTATTATACATACACGTACAATACCTTGATTCGAGATTGATATGATTGATTCGAGAAGGTATAAAGAGCATGTACCTTGATACAGCAAGACCTTTGTGTTATCTGAACATAACAAAAAACTAGTCTGCTGAAATACAATGATAATATTAGTTCCTTAGGTCATTTGTCATGTGAATAATTAAAGTTATGAAATATGTTTTTGTCAATGGGAAAGCGAATTCTAGAATTATTTTTATATTATCATGATCTTTGTTTGCCAGACAATTTGAACTTGATGAGGGTGTATATTACTAGGCACGAACTGTAAGCATATGATAGTGTTTTACTTGGAGGCAGAAGAATTGAAAGAATTGAAGAATTACACTGCATAGAAAGAACAATCAAAAGATTTTTGTAATGTTGTGTCGATGGATGAAAATCATATTTATACTGAGCTTTAATGTTGGATGATCTCTTAGATGCATATCGTTTCTGACACAATTCTTGCACACTTTCGCATATTTATGAGAAGTTTTTTAAAGTATTTCACAAATTATTTTTTAAATACTTTTTAAAGGATCTAGACTGAGAGCACAAGACTGAGAGTGTTGTTCTAGTTTGGTTTTGTTTGCTCAGCTGTTGAAAATCTTCAGTGAAAAAGATTTATTTCATTAAGCATTAAGTGAAAAAAGACCTAACCAAGTCTAGTGGAGGCTCTTGGAAAGTCTCTCAGAATAAGTAGTTAAATTTGTACTTCCTTATTAACTCTAAAAAGCTTATTATTGCCTCTCGGGGGATGAAATTTTCCTGTTTCACTATTTCCCAAGTATCATCTCAATAGTTTTGCCCAGTGCTTGGCAGACTTAAGATGCCATGAAGACTTCATTCTGTTCTGGTACATGTTGGGAGGAAGGCTGTTCTCAATCTGATTAATGTTGGATAAGAGAAAAAAATCTAAGCGTTTATCAGTGTAGGTAGCTTACAAGCAGAACCATAGCTGTACCATAGTGCCAGGCTAGAGAATAATGAAGCATAGAGTATCTACTTGTGTGAGTAAGGAGCCTGGAAGACTTATGGAAAGAGATTTGAGGTATGAGATCATATATGAGTTGAAGACTTAACTGACAGAAATTGATTTCTAGTTAGCATGGAAGGAAACAATTCTCAATTAAATGGTTTATTCAAAGAGGGTGGTAATTTGATTTTAAAATGTGGAAGAAAAGGAAGAAGACCACTGACAAAACCCTGATAAATATGCATGGAAAACAGAGACTGAGTAGATACTACTTAGAAAATATACTGAAGGAATTATTTGATAAGGAAGAGATGGATGGAAATTGATGAAAGATTTCATGATGAAGTAAGCTGGACAAGGATTTTTAAGATAAAATGTTGTTTTTGCTGCCTATCTAATGAGTTATGAAATTAATAGAGAGAAACATTGGGTTAGAGTTTTAGTAGTGTATTCTTTGAGCTTAGCAAAGAGAAGATAAGTCCAGTGACAGTCCTACAGATGCATAATTCTTTTCATTAGTAATGTACAGAAGGTGTAATATTACATAAAAATTGAATATTTACTAAGTACCTAATAAAAAGGTTTTAGTAAGCATGTAGGCATTTGCTGTGAAGAATTCTGGTAAATTACAATTTAAATTATTTTTAACTTTCCTTCATAGCGGAAAGGACATGTATCAGTATATGTATCACACAAGATTTTGTTAATTCTTTCAGTATTTCTAAACTATATTAAATGGAGAGAACTGTGGATAAGAAGTTCATAGTTCAGCCTGAAAAGTATGTTTGATTAGTCTTCTAAAATTTTTATGTCACTTGCTACTCTTAACAATTTTTTAATATTTGAGATGGGAAGTGGATGTAATTTTTTTTGTACAGTGTTTTCAGAATTTCTTAGAAAAATCATAACTAACCTTCTTAATGCTAAAAAATTATGTTAAATATCCATTGTTTTCTGGTTATGTTTTGCATATTTATTTGTTGTGGTATGTACCTGTTGTTCTAACATTGTTTTGACACTCTGTATGTAAAATTTATGTGCAAATAATGCTAAACCTGAAGGAGAGTGCTTGTTTGCCAAAAGATAATTTGGTAAATATATTTTTGCAGGTATCTTTTGATATATAATCCTATAGAACAAGAGCGATTTTCAGTGGTTTCAGTCAATGTGAATTCACCCAGAGTTAAAA
This sequence comes from Turnix velox, assembly GCA_013400935.1. Classification (NCBI taxonomy): domain Eukaryota; kingdom Metazoa; phylum Chordata; class Aves; order Charadriiformes; family Turnicidae; genus Turnix; species Turnix velox. The sequence goes on from VZTY01033740.1 coordinate 12,426, forward strand.
TATTATCTCCTTTGGGAAGGCCTGTTACTGTCCAGATCAGTGCTGTTTGGGATGGAGCAACTACAGTAACACATGAAGCATATCAGGTATGGTGTCTTAAGTAAAAATCACTGAAGTATTTTTGATGGAGGCTTTAGCTTCTCAGTTTAAGGAAATGATATCAGTTTAAGTTCAGATATATTACACCATTAATCATGTAATTTTAAGGAAAAAAAGAAATTATATATTTCTCATTATTGTTTTGTAAGACTGAGAAATTATTAAATTTTTCTGGTATGGTATACTACATTTTAAAGGATTGATCTCACTGAATTTGTGTAAGTGCAATGACTTTAAGTAGTCAGATTGTGGTATTTTTTAAATTCTTTTTTCCCATCTTCTAGTTACAGAGGCTGGACACTAATCTTCATTACTCTTGTACTCAAGCTACACTTCTTGGTTTTGGTGCTAGATGAAGTTTATGAAAGTTTTGTATTATGCATTATTATACAAGATTGTTCCCTATGACCACACATCAGAATTCTTAGTGTTTCTTAGTGGTCTATAATACTGAACTTAGAGTGCTATAGTACCTTCAGACTTATGTCCTTAGTTTAATTCCTTTTGACTTGGGAGCTAAATTGAGCATGTTCTTGTGGAGATAATTCAGGAAGTGTCTCTCAGTTGCCCTTCAAAGGAGTGATACTGATAATTGCAATAGGTCAACCTATGTAACCACCACATCACCACACGGATGTTCACTCACTGTCCCCTGTAGGATGGGGGAGAAAAATTGAAAGGGTAATGGTTAATACACTGGAGGATTGAGATAAAAACATTTTAATAGGTAAAGAAAAAGCTGTGAGTGTAATCAAAGTGGAAAAGAAGGAACTCAGAATTTCCCATCAATAAGGCTTCAGGAAAGCAGGGCTCTGTCGTGCATAATGATTACTTGGAAGGACAAATGCCATCATTTTCTATGCCCCTTGTTTCTCCTTCTCCTAATTGGTATTCCTGATGATGTTGGCTGATGTCAATTGTCCGGGCTGTGTCCTCTCACAACTATTAGTTCACCCCTATCCTACTTGTTGATGGATTGGTCTGAGAAATTTTAAAGTGCCTTAGCCCTGCAATCAGAACAATAATTAGCCCCATTAATTGTATGAAGAAGTAAAATTATGTCTTTATGGTTCACAATATGGTTTTGGGGATATTTGAATGATGCTTACCAGTAAGTACACTCTATGCACAGTTCAAATGCTGCACATGCAGGTTTAATGTATAGTGGAAACACTCAGAGCTGCCTGTCATAGCTAAAATTCTTTTGTAATGAGATTCAAAATAAGTTTTTTATTATTACAATAGAGAGCTTGATGTTATGCAAATTAGTAATGCAGACATTTTTGTTTGCTGATTCTTCTCAATATGCTTCAGCTATTAGTTTTGGAATGTCATTTATAATTTCCTGTTCATTTATGGAATACTGGAAAGAATTTATCCATCTTGAAATCAAAAGAAGTTACTCTGAGCATAATTATGGTATGGAAAATTGAGACTTTGATATTTCTAGTAATGGCTTCTTCTTTGCTCCCATCAGGTTTCTTTTATGGCGCATCTACCACCTCTGGGGATTGGAGTTTACCAGCTTTTGGAGGTTCAGAGTTCAGAAGCAGTTTTAACAGAGTATACTATATACATAAAGAATAGTAGGCAGGAGAAGACAGACAGAGTTTTCAAGATAAGAGAGATGGAAAATTCTATGGATAACATAGTCATAGAAAATTCTTACATGAAACTGTGGTTTTCTGGAATGTCTGGATTACTGGAGGTGTGTTGCATTATGTTTAAAAACACAATGTTTCACTTTTCTAAGAACTTGTGTTCTTATTCATAGAAACCTTAATCTTTCACCTATTCCAAACATGATTCTGTGTCCTTAGAAAATAAGTACCAAAGAAGATGGTAAGAAACATCAAACGAAGGTGGAGTTTGCTTGGTATGGAACAACAAGTAACCGGGATAAAAGTGGAGCTTATCTCTTCTTACCAGATGGAGATGCCAAGGTAAATCTTTCATTTGCAGAGATTGTAATCTTGAAGTAAGTTGAAGCTTTCTGCAAAAATAGCTTGGAAGAGGTAATTTTCCCCAACTCTGAAATACAGCTGTGTGACTAGAAAAAATTATATTGGTTATTGAAATAGTTGGCAGAACTTCATAATGGATAAAAAGACATCATAAGCTTGAAAATGTAAACAATATGCAGTTTTAAAATACAATACTACCCTTAAAAGAAATCCTGTGAGATGTGACCATTCACTATCAATAAAACTGTTTCAATTCAAGTAGTGAAAGCATAGCACATACTGATTCATACATGCATTTCTTCACTTTACTGGTTTTAAACATATTTTAATTGTGAATTAGAGATTCTGTATCAGAGTGTAGTACTACTTAAGCGGATATTAGCATACATAGTTTTATATGGTAATTAATATAGTGAGTCTAAATTGGTGACTGTAAAGCTGGATTAACAAATAATTATGTGATTTAGTTATCTAGGGTTATCAATATTTTAATGTGTGTAGTAGGGCAACAGCATGATCACATTAGTTTTCAAATTGGAAATTCATGAATGATGGTGTTCTTACTTAAGATATACTTAATATAATTCTTTATACTTAATATAAGGAATATGCTGACTTAATATGCAAAAATTATTGTAACCCTTTTGAAAAGGAAAAATGGTATTTCAGAAAGAAAATGAAAAAATGAATGCTTCTAAGATAATAGCTTATTTGCAGCATATTTCTTCTGCACAGTTTCTCCTGGTGAAAATTAAGCTGCATGCATAAGGCAAACTGAAAGTTCTATGTTTACCACTGTAGAAAATATACAAGAGTGATCACATTTAAATCAGTCTGGAAGTGGGCAGGATAGATTCTTTTCCTTTTTACAGTCTGTCATAGGGGCACACATTTTGAGATCTGTGAGTTAGTATTTTTAAATTTCTTAGTGTATTTAGTCCCATAATAGTTTGCATCAGTTGTATCCACAAGGGTTCAGTTTTTCTTAATTTTTAAGTATCAGTGGTTTTGAATACATGAAGAATATCCCTGATATATATATTTTCTGATTTTTACCTTTAATCATCTGAGTGGTGACAATTGTATTTTACATACTACTTTGTCTTTAGCCTTTAAAAGGCTAAATGTTTTAATTTTAACTATATTTTTGCATTATTTGCTTTATAAAAGAATTTGGACAAATCTAGATAGCATAATACTATAGTTTGAACAGAACATGTCTGAAACATACTTAGAAGATAAGGTGTATATTGAACTTCTATGAAAAATTAAAGTACATTATAAAGGACAGAGGGTTCATCTTTTGTAACTTTATGATACAAATTAAATCATACTTGTAAAAATTCTGCTTCATAAATGTGCTATACATATAAAGCTCATTTGGCTTGCCTTTGGATAGTATTAATTAAGTTGTCCCACTGGCAGTAGCAGTGTAATTGTATAGTAATTTCTAAACCAGTTTGAACTAATTTCTGGATTTAAAGAAATGCCATCTATTCACTCTGAGGTGGACTGACTAACATTCCCTAAGTTCTTATGTGGAGTGGCCATAGGATACATTATAGGCAGTTTTCTTGATTTTTGGCTAACTGGTTGGTTTTTTCAGTCCCCCTTGCCCTCTGCATTACTGAAAAATTGTCAAAGAATAATTGAATTTGATACTAGGTCATTTTTGTCTGGTATGATATGTTTTTTTTGCCTTTGTTAGCTGGTTATTTTGTCACCTAGTTGAGTCTTTTGGTTCCTTTCCTTTCAGTTTTATAATACATAAAAAATATTTTTATCTAGTTTAAATGCTTGTCTTTCCATACGTACATAAGCATTTTGGTCTTGGTTTCTTCTGTTTTATTTTTGAAAATTGGTGCTACATACTACATTTGCAGGCCATGATTTAACACCATATCATTTTAGAAGACTTGACACCTACAGTACAGTTCTGTTTAGCAGCAAGCTGTTTAGGAGGGGATGTGCTCTTGCACAAGATGGTCTGTGCTCTAGAATGAAAACAGATCTGGATCTTTCAAGATATTCCTTGGATTAATCATTGTCCTTATGACTGAACATCAACCAGACTGGACACCTGTAAAGAGTTCATTCAAACTTTAAAAGTTAATAGCTCCTAGTAACAGCATTAAGTTGGTCAGCAGCAAAGATCTGGGTTAGTAACAGATCTATCTATCTATATATATANTAATGTATACTGGACACTAGTTACTAGTCTGGAAAGAATACCTAGATTTAAGGCTCCATGACAACATTGCAGTAGTGCAGGTAGTCAGCTCCCTGTACAAGCAGTCTCTGGGTTTGTGGCATAGGATCCTTACCACAGATGATGTTGTCTCTGAAGTGTTAAAACAGTTCAGTTGCAGCTGTAAGTTGGGACATCAGTGCAAGGTCTGGAACAGTGACAGAGAGCAGAAGCTTTGTGCTGCATAAGGCAGTACTCCTACGATGTCCTTGTACTTCCTACAAAATCAAGCATAAATAAGGGTTCCAAGAAGTATCTTCAGTTTTTTAAGTATTGGTGCTATTTTTAAAATGGTAATGCTGCTTAATTGACTGACATGTTGCCAGGGTCTGTAAGGAAGGGTCTTCCCTTGGACTTCACATATACTGCGATTGGAAACATTGTCCCTATGAAGAGAAAACTTTTGTTTTTTTGTGAGGGATGGGCAACTCCATTAAACTTTCATATTTTAAGGGGGGAAAAAAGCCAAACCTGTAATCAGTTAATTCTGAAGAGTTTACTGTTTTCTACTCCACTGTCCTGGTTTAGGCCCAAAAAGGAACCCCCCAAATGACAGATGGCCCCCCCTCCTCTCTCAGAAGAGAGGAGAGGAAGGAATGAGGAGATTTGTGAGTTTAGAAGAATTCCAAACTACTTTAATAGATAATGAAATAATAGATAAAATCAAAAGGAAAAGATAAAAAGGTATTCAATGTTTACAAAACCATATCAAGCTCCCGGGATGATGATCACATCCCCAGCAGATGCAGGGAGAGTCCCAGGCTGGGGCCAGTTCAGTCAGGAGCTGGATGCCGGATCTGGATTCAGGAGTGCTCGGATCGGGGTCAAAGGCAGGGTCTTTCCTAGATGTTGGCCATCGAAGAAAGACAAAGGGAAGGGAAAGAGGCCAAGAGGCCTGACCCTTTGATCCCTCAGCTTTTATACTGAGCATGGGGCAGATGGGATGGAATACTCCTGTTGGTCAATTTTGGGTCACCTGCCCTGTCCGCTCCTCCTTGCAGGTGGGACTTCTCTATGTCTTTCTGTTTCCAGCCCCCCGGTAGGGTGGATGACAAACTTTCAGACCTTGATCACCATAGTGAATAATGAAAATAAGAGCTTCTTGCATACCATTCCCTGGTCTTATCAGGTCTTATCAATCTGGGAGCGAACCGTGTGTGAACAATGTGCAGTTAATTTCAGAGTTTAGTCAGACAGAGGCCTAGCGGAAAAGTGAAGCTACAAACTAGAAAATTTACCCTATTTTACCTCAAACCAGGACATCCACATACAAGAGAATTCAGTATATGATCACCTGCTCAGTAGCTGTGTTCAGTATCAATAAGGAATAGAACAAAATGGTTTCTGTTTTCTTAGTATCTGACAGGGAGTCAAATGCTAAGTGTTTGTGGGCTTGATGTGAATGGGTCAGTTCCTTTTAACATTTCTTTTTTTTAATTGAAGTGGACTTGTTTGGTGTTCCCAGACTGGGAAATGTTACTTATCTTTCAGGCAGTTGTGTCTGTGGACACTTGTTGTTAGTGTACATACATAATAACAGAGTAAGAGATATTATTAATCCTGCTAGATTCTCAATGCAAGAGCTTTTATCCCTTTTCCTTTCTTCAGACATTTATCTCCTCTCCATGATTGGACCTACTTTACTGATGATCTCTTACTTGTATATATGCAGCTGCTTCTATTAGCTTCAAGAAGCTTTCATCATAATAGGCTCTTTTTCAATCTATCCTGATTACCTGTTGCCTCTACTTCTCAGAGGACATTTTCCTCAGTTATCTTAGTCTTTAGCCTGTAAACCTAAGGAAGAGTAATGTTATCTTTCCGCATTTTTTGTGAGATTGTGAAGTTCACTGACCAAAAGAGAGAAACTATTCATTTAGAGTATCCTGCTATATTTATCTTTGGTTCTTCCTGATTAAAGGGAAGAGCGGATCCACATTCAAGCATAGTATATTTATTTTTAATGCTTCTGTCATTTTTGCATGTCTGTATCAGGAAAAGACACCTGGAGGGTGCTCACGATTCTCAAAAACTGGCTTCTGTTCTTTCTATGGCACTGTGTGTTTTCCTCAAGCATCATAACTACTAGATAAAAATTAGCCCCTCATATTGTTGTGGTTGATTTTGGAGGCAAAAGTATTAAAATTACAACTGTCTGTCTTCTGCCACTTAATTCTTAAAAGCGAAGTTCTTGAGTTCATAGTGTTTGATTTTTATTCCTTCACGGAACTCCCAAAGCCCAGAGAACCTAAGACCCTGGCAGATGAAGGGTAATCTGCAATTGAGAAGCAACTTTTCTTGAAAGCTTTATCTTGAGTTCTTTCATAAAATCTGAGGCATAGGAATTGCAATTCAATCGGTGTTGGTAAACTTTCTAAATAATCAGAGTCGTTATGCAAAAAGGTGATTTAGTCTAAGATCTCACTCAAAACAGTAAACACTGAATTCAGATCAAGACCTCATCCAGTCAGTTTTGGAAATACCTCTACTGCTGTTTCTTTCCTTTCACTTAGAAAGGAAAATGGGTCTTGTCTGAGTATGACCTGGATGTATAGCTCAGTTGGGAGAGCATTGCACTCCTAATCTGAGGGTCAGGGGTTCGAGTCCCCTTCCAGGTCTGAGGCTTGTCAGAGTTGGGCTGATGGTTGGACTAAATGATCTGAAAGGTCCCTTCCAACCTAGATGACTATGACACTACTTAATTAGTAAGTAGCCTATTTCTGTATCTTAGTCAGACTTTCGCATCAATAGTATCTTTTTATTTGAGATCCAGGACCAGGAAGATTTTCCAGGCCTTTATGCAGCTCACCAACAATCTTCAGAATATTACTTGAATAATTGCACATTCAGTGCATGAAGATGTTTTCTTGTTTAAAAGCCTGATTCACCAAAACATTTTCAATACTGGCCAATTATGTCTTTGTAGGTTCTGAACTCATTATCAGATGACTAGCAAGAAGTCACTTCCTGGGATTAGTGCTTTTCTAGGAACTAAACATGGATTAGGAGGCTTCCTTCTTCTCCCAATACTGTATTTTCTTTCTTCTTTTTTCCTCTTTGCTCTACTATTAGGAAGCAACAGGAAATCTTGAGAACTTGGGTACACATCATATCTCTGCTCTTTGTATCAGGAAGAAGTAGATGTTGTGGCAGTATTTCAGAATCTGCTCTTAAATGCAACTGTCAGTTTTCTGCTTGTATGGAAACAATGTATTTTGTTACTTGCCAGTGTTACCATCATGTTTTATAGCAACAGGTTTGGGAGAACGGAGTTACTCCCAAGTTTTGTTTTGTTTTGTTTTGTTTTTTAATTACTTACAAAGAAATTCCTTCTGGTGTATTTCCCTGTTATTTTTTGTCATAAGTGCACAGCTTTTACATTTCTATGTCACTCATGCACCGTCTTCTTGGTTTGTTTCTGGATAGCTCAGTCTCATGAGAAATGTTCTTAACAGAAATAAGTCCACAAGATAGCTGTTACTGTGCTAACAGAATGTATTTGTCAGGCTGCTATTCGTGCAAGGAGTACTCTCCTAGGTATTAGTAAGGCTATTTGCTTGGTCCGAAATCTTCAGGTTTTTCAGTTCATTTTCTGACAGTTCAGTCTTTCATGGCTACCCTGAGTATTTTCATGTCACCCTACCCTGCAGGTAGGATTTTGAAGCATTTGATTATTTCACTTTTGTGTCAGTAATCCAGTTTCACTGCACTGGATTTTAAAACTGCACTTCTAAGAGTCACAAGTTAAACGAATTTGTCTTCTCCACCTATGTGTGTTAGATAAGCACATAGATAGCAATCTCTTCTGACAGAATAAAGGGTAGGATTTATTATGTTGAAAATCTTTAATGGAAATAATGGAACTCAGCGTTCATCTCAAATTCTAAAATCTAGTCTTCAAATTTCCTTTATCCTAGCATGTTTACTTGGCTTCTGTGCCTTCCTAACACCATACTCTTCTGTGTTTCTCAGCTAACAAATTGATTTTGCACAATAAATGACACTTACTGACAAGATGAGACCCTGAGGGAACATGTCATCCTTTTTTTAGGTCAACTGTTATGAAATCAAATTAACTCTTTTCTCATTTGTTTTTTTGTGCTGATTAGTAGGAGACAGTGTTGCTACAAGATGGTTAGTAGAGAATTCCCTCTATCCCAAAACTAACCTATCTTGCTGAATTTCCACAGTAACTATTCCTGTAGTTAATAGCTGTAGAATTGCCTCTTAAAGATCTGGCAGAGCATTTATTTCAGAGAATCATAGAATTATAGAATAGTTTGGGTTGACAGGAAACTTAAAGATCATCTAGGTCCAATCCCCCCGCTATATGCAGGGGCACCTCCCACTAGATGAGGTTGCTCAGTGCCTTGTCCAGCCTGTCCTTAAACACCTCCAGAGAAGAGGCATCTACAATCTCTGTGGGCAACCTGTTCCAGTGTCTCACCACTCTCACCATAAAAAATTTCTTTCTTACATCTAGCCTGAATCTACCCTCTTACAATTTACATCAAATATTCCTAGTTCTTCCATTACATATCCTATTAAAAAGTCCAACCTCTGCCTTTCTGTAGGCCCTCTTCAGGTATTGATAAGCTACTATGAGCCTTCTCTTCTCTGGGATGAGCCACCCCAACTCCTTCAGCCTGTACTCATAAAGGAGTTGCTCCAGCCCTCTGATCATCTTCATGGCCCTCTGGATTCCATTCCAACAGCTCATTGTCCTTCTTATATTGAGGGCTTCAGAACTGGACTCAATACTCCATGTGGGGCCTCACCAGAGCTGAACAGAGGGACAGCATCATCTCTCTTGACCTGCTGGTCACACTTCCCTTGAAGCAGATAGGGTTTCTTTTGGCCTTCTGGGCTGCAAGCACACACTGCTGGCTCATGTTGAGTTTGTCATCCACTGACACCTCCAATTCCTTCTCTTCAGAGCTGCACTCAAGCCATTCTCCACCCAGCCTGTATCTGTCGGGGCTGTCCCAGCCCAGGTGCAGGACCTTGCACTTGACCTTGTTGATCTTCATGAGGTTAGCATGGGCCCACTTCTCTAGCCTGTCAAGGTCCCTCTGGATGGCATCCCTTCCTTCTGGTGTATCAACTGCACCACACAACTTGGTGTCACCTGCAGACTTGCTCAGTCCCACTGTCCATATCTTCTGCAAAGATGTTAAATAGCACTGGTCCCAGTACTGATCCCTGAGGAATGCCATTTGTCACTGGTTTCCACTTGGACATTGAGCCGTTACCTGGAACTCATTGAATGTGACCATCCAGCCAGCTCCTTATCCAGCAAGTGGTCCATCAACATCAAATGCTTTACACAAGTCCATGTAGATTATGTCAGTTGCTTTTCCTTTATCCACTGATTGTGTGAGTCCATCATAGAAGGCCACCAAATTGGTCAGGCACAATTTGCCCCTGGTGAAGCCATGTTGGTTACCTCCAGTCACCTAAGTATCATCCTCCATGTGTTTTTGCAGCACCTTCTGGAGGATCTGCTCCATGATTTTGCCAGGCACAGAGGTGACACTGACTGACTGGCCTGTAGTTTCCTGGATTTTCCGTTTTTCCCTTTTTGAAAAGGGGGTTTATGTTCCCCCTTCTCCTGTCAGTTGGAACTTTCAAATATGACAGCAACTTCATCTGCCAGTTCCCTAAGGACCCATGTGTGGATCTCACCAAGTACCATGGACTTGTTTGCCTCCAAGTTCTCCAGTTGGTCTGGAACCTGGTCTTCACTCACAGTAGGTGGATCTTCCTCCCCCCAGTTTATGCCCTTAATTTTTTAAGACCTGAGTGGTGCACGCAGAGGCGTTGCCAGTGAAGACTGAGGCAAAGAACTCAGCCTTCTCCAAATCCCCCATGACCAGCTTTCCAGTGTCCTTTCAGAAAGGCCCCACGTCTTCCCTAGTCTTTCTCTTGTCATTTATGTACTTGCAAAAGTTCTTCTTTTTCTCCTGTTATGTCCCTGGCTACCTTTAAGTCTACTTGGGCTTTATCTTCCTTAACCTGATCCCTGGCTACTCAGATAACCTCTTTGCGTTCCTCCCTGTTAACCATCTCTAGGTTCCACTCCTGATACACTTTCTTTTTCTATCTAATCAAGTAGTCCAGAAGCTCCTTGCTAAACCACAGAAGCCTCCTGGCATTCTTGCCCATCTTCTTCTTCCTTGGGATGCACAGAAACTGGGTTTGGAGGAGATGGTCCTTGAGTACTGCCCACCTATCTTGGGCCCTATTTAACAGTATTCTGGCTGAAGCCTTAAGGATAAACATGTGAATATAGTGTTTGAATATCTCTTTCAGTTTGTTTGTTTATACAGTGCTTCTTGAAATCTTCTCTATGAAGATGCTTGTGTGTGCTTGAGGAATAAGACTGGATGTTATCTAACTGTACTTGTTTTTCTTTGACATGTTTTGTCTTTATGAATATAGTTCTGATTCTTCCTCAAGATACATTTCCTCAAGACATATTTTATCTTTGGTTTCTATTTATTGACATTAGATTTATGCAAAACTTGAAAAATAATTACTTGACTTTCTTTTTGCTTCTTGCAGCCTTATATTTTTACAGATCCACCTACCATAAGAGTTGCTCACGGAAAGATTTTCTCAGAAGTTGCTTGTTTTTTTCACCATGTGACACATACCATGCGACTATATCAAGTCCAGGGTAAGATTTGTGAAATTGTATGTTATTTTTTGCAGTTATTTTTCATCACTACACTCTTGGATGGTACCTGCTACTTTAATGTTTAAATGCACTCTGAAGTAGTCCAAAATTAATCAGACTGAAGTCTTTACTGTGTCCAGTGCATCATGATGCCTTTCTGAGCATCATGCTAGTCATTAAACTGGTGTGCCTGAACTAAAGTATGTTTTCAATATCGATCGCTTTATCAGGAAAGTTTATAGTATAAGCTACTTGCAAGGGGGTTCTCAACTTTGCTAGGTCATGTGAATGTTCTATGTAGCTATAAACTGTGAAACTGAAAAAAAGTATTTAGAAGTATCTTGAAGGTGATGGGAATTTTTATTTTCTTTGATGTGACTAATGTCTACAATGGGTTTAGATGAAAAAAAAATACCTTGAGGTCAAGATACACTAGATAGCCAAAAATGTGGAAAGAAAATTAATTTACTGCACAGGTTTCAGTAAACTCTACTTACTAGCAAGAAAGTAAATAACATGAATAATACGTTTGTTGTGAAAAAAGTTGTAAAAGTCTCTGTCATGTTTGGGATAAGGTTGTTTGGTCTTTAATAGATTTATTTGTAATACTCCCCTTCTAATTTGTTAGAAGTGTGCCTACCAGCAGTACTACACTTCCACTTTACAGTTTGCAGAAAATGTATTGTCAATGAAAATCACTATTTTTACAACTCCTAATGCATATGGTTAGCTTTTCAGTGCGCTCTCTAGTTGTTCCTCCTTTTTTTGACAGTTTTTTATTCTTGACATTTTACATCCTTACATTATTACCAATCCAGTCAGCTTGGTGAAGTTCATCATGTTCACAGCTTTTGCAAGGAAAAATAATGAGTATTTTATATATTTTCACTGTTTACTTTTATGTTTTGCTTATTTTTAATTTATTTAGATGAAATGTACATTTTCAAAGTTTAGGATTTGGTGAGTGTACATCTCTGTTTTACTGAGGTGTGCTGCCTGGACTTAGTAAGAGCAGTTACTTGTAAATCATTACTTCACTTAACAGAAAGTGTCTTAAAATCTTACTAGATATGCACAGCAACATGAAGATAAATATGTGTATGTGAATATATACATTTTGTTTTTAAACAAAGATGTGATGCTCCTTCTTTCCAGCTGTTGGAAAGCTTGATCATCTAGCTAATCCAGCTGTTAGGCAGTGCTTCCTAGTCCTGTGTTTTTTTTCAGCAATTTTAGGAAAAAACTGTGCTTTCCACTTTTGGCTATAGAATTATGTTAAATACTCTGGCTTGCGAGGTCTACTCAGTAGTTGCCCAGTTAGTGATTTTTTAACTTTTTCTGCTTACAACTGTCATCTGGTTTTGATACCATCAGGATTTTTTTAATCTTTTAATCAGTAGCTTCTTATGTTTCATTATCTTCATAACTGTATTTTTGTATTAACTCAAATAATGTAGTAGAGAAGACCTAACAATAATTGTAAAACAAAATATTCTTTTCTTCTTCATTGTATTTGTATCTTAATAGTCTTACTTTAAATTGGTTGGAAAGTCTATGACTGAAAGAGTTAAAAAGAGACCATACAGATCCACTTGTTTTGACTGTCTGGGAAAACAGAAGTAATTACCTGAACCAAGTGTTTTTAATGTAGTGCTGTAATACATAGCCACTGGTAAATGTTAACATTTAACTGTTGTTGTTCACTGTTGCAGGTGACATTCAAGTTTTTAAAAAGCTGATGAAACAAATACAGAGCTTGACATCCCATTTTTCTGGATAATAAAATCGTGGCATGTTTAGTATGAACTTTACATACTAAGTAATAGCAGGCAAACACTTTAAACATTCCATTTTTCTAGAACTGGCCAAGTAAGGACCTTCTTAAGAAATCTACTCCAACATGCTTTCAAAGGGAACTGCTAGAAATGTATGTGTAGAAGAAAAAGGAGCTAGTCCTAATCTCTGTCGGTGTACTTACAAAGATGGAACTCACTTGTCCTGCAAGACATGGTGCAGTTAGGAGCCTAAACTGTTGAGCATGCCTCTGGGTATTGGGCGTTGACATATGGTGAACTGCTGGGATTAAAAAAAGTATTATTGAAAACTGGCTTCAGATTTTAAATAATGTCTTCATCTGGTTAAAAATTCACTCAATTTATACCATCTTCTGTTCACAATCCCTCAAACAAGCACATGTAATTTCATCTGACTACAGAGAGAGACTTCTATATGTCTGTTTTGCTGGGTAGAAATATTTTTTCCTAATTCTTTATTTCATTAGACTACAGAAATGGTAGAGGATGATGATATGCTGATTAATGATGTGAACCCAGTATAAACTAAGTCTCAAACTTTTTGAGAAGGTTGTGTTATTATTAACAGTATTTAATTTTTAGTGTGAGACACTGTAGAAAATATCTGTGAACATTTTTCAGGTGCTTAATTCTTTTAATAGGCAACTTTTCCCCATCTACCATGTCTTTTGTCCTAGTTGTGGTCATACAAGTTTGTGATATCTTAATGCGCTGTTCTTAAGGAAGGTGCTCCCTGTTTTGGTTAAAACAGACCAGTGTCCTGCATGGTGTAACGGTTGCTGTCAACCTGAAACTTCATTTTTGTTTGTGAATTACAACAGCTGTGTAAGAGTGCAAGGGAAAGTCTTAATGGCTAGCTTTTGCTTCAGCATACTAGCTTCTGCTAAAGTCAACACTTCGCAGCTATGTGCTGTATCCTGCCTATTTCCTGGAACTCACATTGGGTTTTGGTATTTTTTTTTCTGTTCTACTTCAGGGGAGGTTTCAGGCTGTCTGATCAATGAGTGTTGAATTAAAAAGTACTGCTGTATCATGTGGTATATAATTGAACTGTTACCAATTATCTGTTTAGATACAACAGAAAAGGAAAATTAGAAGAGAAAAAACAGATAAGTGTGTTTTGGTAGTGTTATCATACTTATAAATGTGGTAATCTGTTTTAAATCCGAGATATTTTAAATACATCTTTTTCTTGTAGGTTTGGAAGGCCAGTCTCTTGAAGTTTTCAATATCGTGGATATTAGAGGAGAATATAATCGTGAGCTTGCAATGAGAATTTCCACTGATATAAATAGTCAGAATAGATTCTATACTGATCTTAATGGATATCAGGTAGTCACTGTCTACTAATTAAAAAGCCTAGAGTTTCAGTTTTGGACTTTCTTTATTCTTCTGGTTATAAAGAGTTTTAAGTCATATTTATCAAACTCTCATGTTAAACTCCACTAATTATTTAAAAAGAGAAAAATCTCCAAAAATGTGTCATTACACAAATGTTGTTTAGGCCAGATGAAGTAGCAGCTGTTTTATTTCAAAGGGTTTGTTAAACACTCTTTTATATCCTTTTTAACCTAGCGATGTAGTTACTTGTATATCCACATGCCTTCTTCCCCTTCTCCAGTTTGTGTATTTAGAACCCTTTGGGTAACACAACACTAGAAGTTTCGGCTCAGACCTAGAGATCAACTACTTGCTGCTGTGATGTAAACTAATGATGTATTTTTGTAATATTCTATTAGTAATGCACCTGATGAAGTATAATGTTACTGTTTTCTTAACTGGGGCACTGCAGGAAATGCAAAAGAAAATTTTCCTTATCATCTGTCCCTACTACACATAATTTTGCAAATACATTGGAAATTATACCTGTGCTTTTTCTTTTTTGAGTTACTGTGTTTTGCTGGAGACAGCAAAGGCAATATATAAACACAAAAATAATTTTAGTATTGCTACCCATTTGTCATGTTCCATTCAAGAATTTCACTAGCACTTCAATAAGTTCCCATTATAAACCTACAATTCATTTTCTGCTGTCTCGGACCTATTCACTGCTTGCTCTCTAGAGTAGAAAGTTTTTTCTCTCCTTCTATAACTGTGATTATTGCTTTTTTAGTAACTTCCTTGATTAATCTTTCAGGGTTTTTTAAATAGTCCTTGATCTAAAAGTGTATTGAAGTTATTTCCAAAGGGGTAATTCTAGACACAAATCTCCAAAAAGCTAGATAACAGATTTCAGTAAATGCTATGATGCCACTTGTTCTTCTAAAGCACATGGGTTAAACCATCTGAAAATGTCTGTGAGATTTAAATATATGAAAAGAATGTGTTTTCTTGAAATTAATATTCACACTGTAGATCCAGCCCAGACTGACAATGAGCAAAATACCTCTTCAAGCAAATATCTACCCTATGACTACAATGGCTTATATCCAGGATCTTGGCGTTCGCTTGACACTTCATTCAGCTCAGTCTTTAGGTGTTGCAAGCTTGAAAAATGGTAAGAACAAGATGATAGATATTATAAAGGCCTGCCATTCATGACTGAAGTAGTTCTTTCAGAGAATGACAAACCTACTGGTGTTTGAAGAAAGAAAATAACATTTCTCCAGCTCTGACACATTTTAGAATATGTCCGTAAGGAAGGAGGCAGGGTTTGTTCCCATATAATATCTTGTCTTCAGTGGAAGCTCTGTCTCAAACTGAAGACAGGAGAAAGAGATGACAAAAAAACCCAAAATGAGCAATAAATTTTCATAGCCAAATATTTTTCACTCAAGAACTCTTGTGTGGATCTCAAAGATAAAACAACAAAACTGATTTATTCTCTTTTGTACTGCTCTGGTAACAAAAGGCTTAAGCTGGACCATATGGTGCTTATTGTATTTTTCTTTGTTTGTTTGTTTGTTTGCTTTCAGGTAGATAGTACAAGTCTTAAAGTTTATGTAGTATAGCCTAGCATCTTTATCAGAGAAAACATTGGTAGCTTTCTTTGAACACAAGAATTGGTGAAATAAAATAATCAACATATTTATTCTGAAGCAAAATGACCCTTCACAAAACCGAATACTTATGAATACAATGACAAGAAAAATCAATTCATATTTAAGAATTCCAAAAGGGATCCAATCCGGTCTCTCACAGCAGAGAAGGTGATGATGAATGGCCTTGGAGGGGTGGAAACAGAGGTCTGCTACCAGAATACAATTGACAGAACATTTGTCACTATCCCACATGACACTCTGGTCTCTAAATTGAAAAGATCTGAATTTGACAGATCAATGGAAAAGGGATTGGCTGGATCGACACAAACAGTTGTGGTCAGTAGGTCAGTACAAAAGTGAAAATGACTGATGTGGGTTTCTCAGAGTGGCAGTACGACAGCTGCTGTTTATCATCTTTCTCAGCAACACGGACAGTGAGATTGAAGTTTCAGTGCATCTTTTACAAGTTTCTGTGACATCATTTAGAATGGTGCAGTTGACATACCTGAGGGACTGTATTGTCCAGAGGTACCTGGACAGGCTTGAGAAATCAGCTTGTTTAAACCTCAAGAAGTTCATCCAGCCTGGGTGTAACCTGGCACCTGGGTTGGAGCAGTCCCAATCAAAAATACAGGCTGGGTGGAGAATGACTTGAGAGCATCCCTAAGGAGAAAGACTGTTGGTTGATGAGAAGCTCAGTGTGAGACAGCAGTGGGTTCTTGCAGCCCAGAAAGCCAACTGTATCCTTGGCTGCATCAAAAGAAGTGAGACCAGCAGGTTGAGGAGAGAGTCCTCCTTCCTCTCTGCTCTGCTGGGATTCCACCTAGAGTACATGCATCGCTGGAATCCCCCATGTAAAGGATTTGGACTAATAGTAGAGAGTCCAGAGTACAGTGAAGCAGATAATTAGAGGACTAGAGCACCTCTCATACAAAGACGACTAAAAGAGATGGAGCCTGGAGAAGGCTCCAGAGAGACCTTATAGCAGCTTTCCAGTACCCACAAGGGACCTAGAGGAAAGGTTGGGAAGGACTTTTTTGTATGCCTGTAACCCTGTATGGGTTAGTGACTCCGAAGTGAGAAAGGGTAGATTTAGATTGGATATTAGGAAGAAATATTTTAGTATTGAGGTTTTTTACTACTGAGGGTTGTGAGACCTGGAACAGGTTGCCCAGACAAGCCGAGGATGTCATGTCTGTGGAAGTGTTCAAGGCCAGGCTGGATGGAGCTTTATGCAGCTTTGTCTAGTGGGAGGTATCCCTGCCTGTGACAAGGAGTTTGGATTAGGTGATCTTTAAGTTCTCTTCAAACCTAAACCCCACTGTATTGTTTAAGGATATACAGCTAGCAAGTAGTTGGCAAAATAAGGTATCTTATTTGTAATTTAAGATACATAATTCCTTGATGTGTAATATACAATGAGTTTAAACTACATGGTTTTAAAAAACAACAGAAGAATATTTAGAAGAGAAAAATGAGAAATTATGCCAAAACCTACTTTGCAGTTGCTTTTCAGAAAAGTACTAATATCTATTCTGACAAAAAGTGCATACTATAGTAGTATGGTAGTATTCGCAAACTTAATTAGTTTCAGGGCAAAGAGTTAACACTAGCCTATAGACCAATGCTTTAGTAAAGCCATTGAGGAAATTATCAACCTTTTTGTTCCAAGACCACCTCATATGACACCCAACCCCCTTTTTATTTTATGCCTTCCAAAGCCATGGTGTAAAGTTTCAGCCTTGTGTTGCTCTCTTTGACATATTGCAGTTAATTATCAGGGTGAAACTGGCTTTCTATCCCAATCAGAAGACATTAGAGGCTTTTTCCATACTTCAGTTAAATGAAAAGTTGTACCTCATCACCTTATTTCTGGACTCTTTTACTCTTTGGCAAGCTCTTTGCCATTCAGGGTTAAGAGAGAAGTAGCAACATCAACTATTTATTCTTTGTTCACTTAAAAATGTGGGAAAATGTATTCATAAGACTTCTTGTCATTTAGTAAGATTTCTTGAAACAGCTGTGTTTACCACCTTTGTCATGAAGGTATATATAACCTTCTGTGAATGGAGATAAACTCTATAAATGGAGATAAAAATAAATTTGAAGCTGAAGGCCATTGGCTACTGAAATTCATATGCCTCATGTTGAAGGCCTATCAAGATCTCAAAGGGATTCTGGAAGAAAATTGAAAAACATTACAGTCTAGGCAAGCACCTTCAGTGAATGTGTATGTTTGTGTCTGAGACTGCATCTTTTTGCATAACCCACTGTCTGAGAAATGAACTGCTAATTATTTCTCACTTCTCATTCTTGGATTAGAGTCAGGTTCATTACTAAGGAGCATTTAGGTAACTTGTGACTGAGCTTTTCTCACTCTCCTCATCCCCTGGCCTGGATTGATTCTAGGGATTGTCCCAACCCAGATGCAGGACTTTGTACATAGCTTTGTTGAGTCTTAGTGACTTCACACAGGTCAATTTCTCAAGTTTGTTCAAGCCCCTCTGGATGGCATCCTGTCCCTCAGAAGCGTCAGCTGCACTACTCATCTTTATATCATCCTGAAACTTGCTGAGGAGGCACTTGATCCCACTCTCTATGTAACTGATTGAGATATTTAACAGTTTTGGTACCAGTATGGGCCCCTGAGGAATGGTTGTTGTTACAGTTAACAGAGATACTGCTACAATTCTGTTTAGACTCTGTGTTAAAATTTGTGGGATCTTCTGCTGAATGGCTTGTGAAAATATTTGGAAGGTTGTGCCTAAAGCCCAAAAGCATTAACTGTTTTCATGGTCAGTCCTAACAATATCAATCTGCTATTGCATACACAAGAGAAGAATTATGATTCTTTATGTAAGTTATATTTCAAGATGTTTTTCATATGTTCATTAGGAGCTTTGCATATTCGTATTACTAGTCTAATCCAAATATTGTTCTTCCAGGTCAGTTGGAAGTGATCATGGATCGTCGTCTTATGCAGGATGACAACCGTGGCCTTGGACAAGGTGTCCAAGATAACAAGATTACAGCTAATATCTTCCGACTTCTGCTGGAAAGAAGACATGGGACAGATATGGTAGGATTCGCTGTCTGGATTTTTCTGGTTTATGCAGATGTAGATATTATTTCTGTTGCAGCAGCAGTGAAATTAGTAAAGAAATTATTCCATGAGCAGTAAAATCAAGGAAAAATAACTTTAAATGGAGTTTTGTCAGCTAGCTTGAAAATTATTATGATAAAGACTTCATCTTTCACTGCTCCTCATGCACACTTTCAGAGTGTTCTTTCTCACTTGTACTTACATATATGTGATTGGGGTACTGTTGGGAAAATCTTTTTTATTTTTTGGGGTTTTGTTTTATAACAAGGTTTTTAAATATTTGCTCATAAGTGAGACTTCTGCTTCTTAATAAAGTTAACTGAATCTAGAAAAAGGCTGACTTTTTTACATGAACAGGTGAAAAAAATCCATTATATTAATTGAATTATGTAGATGTCAGGCATATAAACCTTCTTGCTTCCTTATGATTCTGGGAAAGTTGAGGTCCTTTGTTAGAAGAGAACTTGCACAGATCATTTCAGTTCACCTGTTCTCATACTTGCCTTTTGAGTAATTTCCCTTTTTTTCAGTTCTTTATGTGTTTTTCCTCTGTTTTTTTCCTATCATTTTTCAGAAGGAAAAAATAAATAGTATTTTTTATACTGAAGCATCAGAATCATTGTGACAGCACTGATTATATTTTAAAATAATAGGTGAAAATGAGAGAATGTATAGCTAATGAATATGCAGATAAATGGGAATTAATTCTAGTTTATAATGGGTATCATTAACCAATGAGTGGATTATAATAACAAACTTAAAGTTAGTTTTCACCCCTTAATGATTGATGGTGTTTTTTACAGGTTATATGTGGCATTATGATTTTCTAGTTACTCATTCTGTATAACACAGGCAGCATATTACCAGCATTTGTCAGTGTGGTGTGCAAATATCCTAGCTAACCTCAAAGAAGCTGACTTGAGATTTGCAGCAGTCTAGTTTTGACAACAACGTGAAGAGAGATCTATACCACCACATAAAATTCTCCAATACCAAGGGTAATTTGTGTTGTATTAAATTATAATATGAAGCTGAAAAGTAAGAATTATTGGACATGAAAACCTATATTTACATTAGCAAATAATTTGAAACAGCTCAAATCTGTTAGAGCCATGGTGTGGTTCATTGGCACTGTGTACTTTTTAGTATTTTCCATAGAACCATAAAACAACCCACTAGAAGTTATCTCTTGAAATCTTCTAGTCCATCCCCTGCTGAAAGCAGGTCTATTATTGTAGATGGGCAACCCTCAGTTAGAACAAAGGTAGACAAAGGGATCGTCTGGTTAGTGAAACATTTGTGTATGGCTTTGCATACTTTTGCCACTTTTGTTTGGGATACTAGTCAAATATCAGCTTAGGAGAATTAACAGTATGTTTTCCATTTCTTACTAAAATCTTCTTCCTCCATTTTTTAAAGATTTTTTTCAAGATGGTGAGAATTCTTCAAAGGAGAAGTGACAGTTAACTGATACATTCAAAAGTCTTTGAGGTGGTTCGGGTACCTGTGTTCCAACATCTTTGTTGCTTTCCTCTTGCTCTTTCTGCTGAGCTTATAATAGTTTGAAATAGTAAGCCTTTAAGGGCAGTTGATTCTTACACACTCTTGAAAAGGAGGATCGAAGTTATTGGGGAGTGGTCACAGTCAAAGAGGTACCATTTGGCTCAGCTGATTCAGTATGCACAACCTCCAGGAGCCAAGGAAAATGTTTTAAGGAAACATCTTTCTGATGTTATATCTGGAGTTCCCCTTTGCTATATGGAGAATGATGTAGCATCTTGTTTTTCAAAATTTTTCTAAGATCTGTAAGGTTTTTTTATTAATATAACTGTTTCAGATGTGTTAATGTAAGGAATGGTGCTAGTCTCAATTTTTTCAGTTTTGTTGAACATGCAAGCATTTTTTTTATTGCACTTTTACTTCAAAGGTAGTTATTACAATAGTTTAAAAATAGTTTTGTCAGAAAATAATATTATGAACTTGCATGTAGTCTACGTATATATAACCCACTGCAGTATGATTCATACACTGGTCCTAATTTTGTTGTCAAGCCTGTTTTTTATTACTTACTTAAGGAGCCATGGAAGCTACAGGAGGGAAGAGTTTTGATCACTTGGCTTCTTTATCAGTGCAATTTTTTTTCTAAAGTGTTTTCCAGAGCATTTTATTTGACCCTTTGTCAAAAACACTTCAAAAAAAAAAAGCATTTTTTTCCTATTGTAAAGTAGAGTGTGTGAAGTGCAAGACATGGAGTTCTTTAAAATTAACTGAGATGAATGGGCATCACTCTGATGTAATTACAGAAGAGTTTTTTGGTTATGACAGTGTCAACCAACAGGTTGAATTTGTATGTCCAGAATTTTTTTTTTCTTCCCCAACCCACCTTGAGCAGTGTATATAAATGGCAGAGTCAAACCACATGGATATCCTGAAATGTAACATTGACCTGTCCAGTGGGAAGGCAGAATTCTTAATAATCATTAGTGCATACTTGGTAGCCTGTATTCTTCAAAGACCCTGATCTTAATATTACAGGTTTTTTGGCTCATTAATTCTGTCTCATCTCGACAGTGGTATTTAGGTTAGTTTTACATTCCTGCATAATTCTTCAGGTTCATTTTTTTTTGCTGAAGTTACTTTATTAATTTTTCCCCTCCAATCCGGATACTACAGAAGATGTGTTCAGATTGATGGTATTGTTCACCAAGTAATTCTCTGCAGGGAATTACTTCTGGTTGTTTTTATTTGTCTTCATTTCTGCACACCTGTCTGCCAGCTCTTTTTTGAAAAGAAGTATTTTACTTCAGTAATATACACAGTATACAGCTCTGTTTTGAGAGAAAGTATTTTACTTTAGTAGTATAGGTAGTATTCAAGCCTGGTCTCTCCATTTTTAGCCCATGTGATTCCATATAGAAAGGTAGACTTATTTTAGGTCTTGTATGAGCCTATCTCTCAAGATCTTTATTTTGTGTCTGTGCATATAAACTACTAGCAAACTTCAGGCTAACAGGTAGAGGTTTAGCATCTGGAAGGATGTGAAATCTAAGCTGATGAATGGTTAAGAGTCCTAAGGTCAAGGATGGATAGGAGGTGGACTTGAAATCCACACTGATTTTGGAGGGATCTGAAGGCGCAACATAGCTGACCTAGGCAGAACCTCTAGTGTTACACAACTGATGGCGGCGGACGTGCTGGAACTCCTCGGTGGCGAGACTTGGGAGGAGCAAGATGGCGCCGCTGCCTAGAGGGAACAGTGTGCTTGGTTTGCAGAGTCCTTTGCATGACCAAGGATGCCCTGCTTACCTTGTGACTGCCTTGGAGGCGGTGCTGGTATTTGCTTTAAACAATCAGTAAGCGCCTTTTGTAAGGTATTGACCAATCGGCACAAGATTCTAGTATGTTCCATATAGGAAGGTATAAAGCATGTCAGTAGGTACAATAAAGCAACATTTTGCTTGCATCAAGCAGCGTCCTGTCTCTCAATTGCAGCAGGGATCAGTAGTTGTTAGGTGATCAAGATGATCAGGGATCTATGGCTAGTGAATTTCAGACCAGATTATCTGGAGGCACAGTCAAGTTCTGGTCACTTTACCTAAGTGTTCCACATTTATGTGGGTGGGGTGAAAGTGCTGCCATCCACTCACTGATTGCTGTCCGTGTGTGCCTTGCCTTTCTCCTGTCTGGTGTTGGAAGAGCAGAACTACAGTGAGCCCTCATTCTTTACCTGGGATGAGATGAGTCCTGTGATCTTGGAGTCCACCAAATTTAGCTCTGTCATACCCATGGGTCCAATTTGCCCTGGATTTTGTTAGCTGGAGTGACAAAATTCTCTCAATACCAGCTAAGAATCTACACGCAGTATGCAAATTCTGTTGTTGATTCTAGAATCACTCTGGATGAATTCACAGTCTCATGGCTATTTTACAGTAACTCAGAATTTTCATTGCTTCTAAATCAGCTTCCAAGGAACCCGTTCACCTATTGTGGCAGAAATTTGTTTCCAGTGTGATAGTCTCCAAGTGAACTGATAGAAATTTTCCCAATCCCTGAGGTAAAGAGGTAATACCAGTTGCTGTCTGCCCAGCTGTGTCACCTTTTCCTGGTCACTCCAATAATTATCAAAAAATCCTCAGCATTCCAAGACATTGTTCTCAGTAAAGACATTGAAACATGTTGCCAAAGCAGTTTACACTTTGATGTGCAGAACTGTAGCATAACTTGTGACTATTTCAGTATTGACAAAAATATGTATATGAACAATTGAGGCTGAGTTCACTCACATTTTTCAGGATTTTTGTCTCCCAGAATTTCAGGGAAGATTGATGCTGTATAGAAAAAGTAATCTGGGGTAACTGCCTGTTCAGTGCTCACATTCTTGACTGTATTTTTCGGTGTACTTTATATAGGCCTTTTTAGAAGTCTAATTCATTGTACCTGAAGATTGTTCTCGTGCACCTTTGGGGTCTTGGATGTTCTGAATTCAGCTACTCAGACAAGATGTTCTCCCTATCACTTCACTTGATTTCCATACCAAATTCCTTCTGCCACCACTAGCCCATTTTTCAGACACACAGAAATTAGGTCCAGACATTTACCTGTGAAGAATGGGAATGATCTGGAGAACTTCCATAACATGTCAAACTAGAATTATAGTATGCTACTTCGTATGAATTTAAAGCATGTGCATCTATTTTTCATGTTGTGAGGTCTTTTCTGTAAAGCCTTAAACAGAGTTGAAACCATTCACAGCTTGATAACCATTTTCATTAAGTGTACTGGTAAGAGTGCCAAATAAAAACTGAATTTCTCTTCCAAGTTGTGAGCTTCAGCGCAATGTGTACCCTTTTCCTAGTACAGACACCTCTTTCATCAAGCCGAGAACATTCTAATTATTTAGTTATTCTAGATATTGGAATGTGAGTAAAAACATATGTGGTTTTAAAGCTAGGGCTTCTTTCTTTACCCTTATTTTTGTCATGTGTTACAAAACTGCATATTCACTTTGTCTGCTGTTACATTTCTCGCCTCTAAGTAGTCTATAACAGCATTATCCAACTGTTCTCTCATGTAAATGTAGCATCTCATCAAACATGCAGATGGATTGTGAATTCCTAGATTACAGAGAAACAAATTTTTCTTTCTATGTTTCTCTTTGAGAGGCTCTAGATTTTTTGTCTGGCCATTGTAGTTACTGTAAGTTGCTAACTTACAATGGAGATAGATTTAATAACGTTGTCTCCCTATCTTTTTGTGCTAGGGATGTTCTGAAGAGCCATTTTGTTGCACTGATTAGATTTGCCAGTCAGAAACATTTGATATTCTGGGTGCCTCAGTTTCCATTTCTTTCTTTTGTATGAGAAATACAAAAAAGTGTGTTGAAGTAAATTTTCTGTTAGCTCAATTGAATTACAGTTATCAATAGCTTCAGCTTTAATTCTTCTCTACAGTATTTTCCACTTTTTTTTTCCCTTGTATTCAATTGCTAAAAGACTCCTGAAGATTCTAGTTAGTGCTTTTCCCCTCTAATTAAGGAGCTCTGCTCCTCAATTTAAACTCTTACAGGAAAATCTTTGAGTCTTTTCTTAATCTGTTCCATTCTCAATTTATTGTTAAAATAGCTCATTTCTCATACAAGGGCACTTTATAAAGATGAAGCCATTCTTGATGCGAGGTTATACTAGACAGTAGTCAATTTAGTTTTCCACAAAACCAAAAGTTTATAATTCCCCTACTTTTAATGACAAGTAAAGATCCTTCATTTACATCTGATGCATGGTCATTCAAGGATATGTGCTTCAACAGAGGCAATTGCAATTGGATAACTGTATATGAATTTGCGGTAAGGTATGTTAAAAAGGCAGCATTTGGTTTGATTAGAGCTCATAAAACCAGCACTCAGCTGTATCAGTGGCATTTGTCAGAATTTTGCCAGTATATAGTGTTTGTAACATTGCCAGTGGAGCTCCATTTACCCTTTTGAGTGCTAAACAGTGTTGCAGGAGTTTAGGAAGTAACATTGCTTTTGAGTGAGCAGTACTTTAATTAGATTGAGACTGTGTGACTATGTCTTCTGACTCAGTATTAGTAACGTTCTGCTGTAAGTTATATAGTGAATAGTGAAAGTAACCTTCCAAATTTGTTATCTATACGTGCAAAATCCTCTCATCTTTCTCTTTCCTCACTAGATTAAGAGGAAAAACATACTCCAATCTTTTTGTGACTGTAGTGTATCTTGAGGGGGTGGGATTTGAAGTGTCCCCTGCTGTGATGGCATGATGGACTATAGTTAGAAATGTGGGAATACAAGATTCAAGGTGAAGCTCCTGCTTGAATGTTACTGCAGCTTTTCAGATTTTCAAAGTACATAACATTTAAGTAGAATGCTTGTACCCATGATAAACATATAAACACAATAAGAGAAAAAGGAGTCAAGTTGAATCAGTTATGGTTCTAGCATTTTCCAGTGTCCATGAAGACAATGTGTCTCTGCAATCCTGTGGTATTTCCAGAATATAAGAATTGAGGATGCACTCTTTATTGTTCTGCTATGACTTAGCAGAGAATTTTGTCCCTGTCTGTAATTTTGTCTGTGAAATAGAAGATCAGTCTCTCCCACCCACATTTTTCTTTTGTATTTCCGGTGTCTTTTGTTCCATCTTTCCCAATGTCTCTCAATTTATGTAATTCCATCTTTATGTCAATAATATGCTTTGAAATTCAGATTACTTCTGTTAGCCTTAAAGAAAGCTTTGATGGATTCAGTCCTAGAAGACTGACCTCCTCTGTGCTATCTTTTCCCAGGGAGAGCTGAAGATTCATCTAATAGGTGATCAGAAATCAGAAATCATGAGTACATCTAAATGAGTTCTGTTTATTCTGTTTATTTGCAGTAGGTACTGCACATCTAGGCATAAAGTTCCAATTAATGGATTGTTATTTCAGTAGAATGGCTTTTTAGTGGCTCTTCTCATAACAAACTGCAACCCTACTCCAAATAAATATTTATGATGTCTTACAGTGAGAATTTTCTTGTAGAAAAGACATTTTAAAAAAAAAACGGCCAGCTTATAGGAATGTTTACTCATCTTTCTCCTTCCAGTTCCTTGGAGTCTCTTTAAATATGAGAATTTTGGAGTTGAGAAGGACTATGTATATGGGGCATGATGTGTTTGTAGTGTATATAAGGCAGTGATTGAAAGTAAAGTAGGAAATGGTGAAATCTTAATTCCATTTGGGCAAAATAGCTGATCTCAAATGCTTTGAGTTTAAAAAGGCATATTAAAAAGTGATCTCATTTATCTTTTATAGCTAGACAGCAGTTTTGTCTTCTGCTCATTCTTAGGAAACATGCCTAGAACTAAGATGAGTTGCAGTGGCTTTTGATAATATTTTGGTTTAAATACTATAATAGGATAAAGGAATTATTTGACTTATGTGCAATTTGTAAGATAATCTAGGAGATCCTTTTCAAAGTCCTCAGATGCAAGTAATCAATTGATTTAAAAAAATTATAGAATAATAACACAAAAACTGACAATGAAATACTTTGATTGATTGTAGCACATCTATGGAAAGAGAATAAAGAATGTTCCTCCTTGTGTGAAACAATGGATTTTTCTTTGAAAGAACATGGATATGCATATTTTCTTTGTGGGCAGAGCATGCTTGTAGTCTGTTGAAGACTTTTTGGCTTTAGCTGTATTTAGAGCAAACTTGCTTATGTTTTCATTGTAGAAGAGTAAAACCATGCTGAAGCCACCTGAGGCAGTAATAAAAATCAAGGCTGCCTGGGGAGTTGGAGGACTTGCTGATATAGCATGGGTAAAATGGCAGATAGAATTGAATGTAAATAGGTTTAGTGAAGCACATGGAAAAGCTCCTCTACAACCATCAACTATGTTACCATTTTTGGAAAGTAATTTTTGGGGTGGTAATACTAGTCTCTATGCTTACTAGCTACCAAAGAGGAAAACAGTGCTAGTCATTACTAAGAAAAGCACCAAGAATAAAACAGAAATTATCATCTTGCATCAGTTAAATTCTGGCATATTTTTAATTGCTGCGGTAAATCAGATGTATGTAATGTTAACATTCTAAAATAGAAATCACCCTTTTGTGGAGCTTTACCTAGCTGTTGTGATTATGTAAGACTGAAACAGCTTGTGTTTCATAACACAGCTGCTGCAGCCATGTTACAGCACTACAAAAATGCAAAATCTGGGAAAGTTTAAAGCTTGTAAAATCCTGGGAGAAAGTTCCTTCACTTCTGCTGGCAAGACATGAAATCTTCCACATTACAGGCTAAGACAAAGGTACTAGATCCAATTTCTTCTTGTAAAATTTTTTTAAGAAGTTAGATTTAAGAGGAAAGAGTCATGTAGGATTCAAAAATCTGAAGAAAATAGATAAAAAAGAACAGGACAATAAATTTATGCAGGAAAGGAAGCCTTTGAAAGACAGCCTGGCAGTCAGTATTCAAGTGGATACTTGAAAGACCGAAGCAACTTGCTAAAGTAGTAGCTAGTTGCTTTCTCTATGCTACCTTGTTTACTCATCAAGGACTTATACAGAAAACTGACTAAGTGTTCTGAGATGTGGTATTGTAATTGTTTGTGATTTGTAAAAAGAGTAAGTAGTAGTAGAAGAGAATTAGCAGGTGAATAGAATTCTCTAAAGCTAATTAGATGGGCTGTGTATGAACTAAAATTTTCTATTAAATACTGGAATTGTATATGAAGTAAGCATGTTTCCGATTTAAGCATTACATTTTCTCTTGTATTTTACAGAACGAAGAGAAGGCATCAGTCAGTTTCCCCTCACTTCTTAGCCATGTGACTTCTTCTTTCCTAAATCATCCAGTAATTTCAATGACAACATATGCAGATTCAGCAGTCCCAGAGATTATAAATACTTTTTCTCCACTCATATCATCCATGCCTTGTGACATGCATATAGTCAATCTGAGGACAATCCAATCGAAGGTAAGGAAGTCACTATTCTTAAAAGCTAACTCTAACTTATGATATTGCTCATTAATATGTTCTAATCAAATGCTTTATTCTGGGAAAGTATCCTTTGGGACATTTTCTCTATATGATAAACCACTATATGATGACTAATTTTTATCAATTCTGCAGAAGCTAGAAACTTGTATCTGAGTAGCATGAAATACAGGAGTTGTTTTTCCACAGCACAATACCATTTGTAGTGCATTATTCTGTATAACTTGCCATTAGCTACTGTTCAACTAAGTTCTTATTTTCTCATCTTAATCTTTATTTTAAAACCTAAAGAGTTATTTTTTATCACACTTTCTCTGTTAGTTGTTCCGTATCATGTACACTCTTCCAATGCTGACTGTTTTTTATTTTGAATTTCAAAGTGGAATTGCTCTTGATTATGCTGGTCTTACACCTTTGAGGAGTTGGGAGAAAGCTTCATAATAAATTATATCTTCATGTGAAGTTCATGTTCCCCTGTAAAATTTTTACATTTACCACAACCATCTCAGCAACACCTGTTGGCTTCAGCATTATCACACTCAGGCCAGACCTTCATGAACATAACACCTCTCCCATTTCAACACCTAAAATTTCTCTCCTTGTTTGTATCCTGTGGCCATGAAACCTGTGAAATGGAAGGCTGAATTTAAAAAACTTTTTTTTTTTAGTTCAGTGTTAGTACACATAGGTAAATTTTGCAATTTTATATGGGGTATGCTGGCTCCACTATCTCAGATGGTGTAGGATAACTTGCTTGACAGTTCTTGATCTTGCAGCATTAGTGCACTTCAAAGTCAAAGTAAAGTTACCAGTAGTCATAGGATAGGAGCACTATCATTATAGCTACAAAACATTTGTTCCTTACAGCAGAAATGGTGCATTGCCTTAAGATCAATTCCTCACATGCCTTTCTGCTTCCTTCTTCCCTTTCAAGGTTTTAATGACAAGTGTCAAAATTCTGGCTAATTGAAATAATGCAGTTTTTTCCCAGAAATGTAGAATAACATCTCTATTACTTTAGCTGTTTGAGGCTAATTTTCAAGAATATTATATCATTACAATTTCACATGAAAGGGTACCAAATTTTAATAAAATATTATTAAGCTTTAAGGTAGATGTCAGAATGCATTCCAAACACATTAAAGCATAAATGAGGAAAAAAACTTAAGGGAATTCCTAGTTTCCCTTTAAACTCTTCTCAATAGGAATAATACTGCTACTGTTCATGATACATCATCTTGTCATGGAAGATTCCATCCCCTCAGGAAAATTCTATGGATTTTTAATAAAGCTCCATTTTTTAAGCTTTGACACAAATTTTCACCTACTATAAATAGACTGTCCCTGGAGATCTAAAAAACAAGTACATTTTAGACTAAATTTAAATACATATTTTTTGTCATGTTGCTTATACTTTTCATTGCATGTCTTAGCTTACCATAAGATTTTAAAGTCTTTAATTTTTTTTTCTCATCAAAATTTTAGCAGGTTATAATACTGCTTATGAGAATGCCTTGCAGTTTTGAGGTTTTTTTTCCATTTGCAAGCCTAGTGTAAGAAGAGCATTTTATTTCTCAGTGCTCAACATAAAATCAAACTTTGGCAGTTCTTCCAAGACACGCAGGTATCTAATAGCACAGTGTTTGTCATATAACAGTGCTATGACTTTCACAATTCAGGGTGTTGTGTTTTGTTGAAAATCAAGAGCGTCTTAGAAGTTTTCATGTTTACAAGGTCAGACATTCCTTAGACTTGCATACAGTTGATGTAATTCACCTTGAGATGTTGTAAGAAGAGGTAAGTTAGAGGAGATGCCAAGGCTGTGGCAACTTTTGCGGTCTTGTACCAGCTTTGTTAATAGTGTGGAACAGCTTATTTCACATGGATGTTGTGAGCATGATACAATCCTGAGAACTCTAAAATGTTGGCCTCTGTATGACAGGTACTTTTACTTAACAAAACTAATTTGCTGAAAGTCTCTTTAATTGTTATTAATTGTTATCTTACAGTTTAAAATCTTATGAATCTTAATTAAGATCATCTTTAACTTTTACAATTTTAGAGTTGAAATATTTTTGCTATCACTTAAAATGCAGAATTGTATTCGTTACACAGAGTACTGTAAGATAATTCCCCTTTAATGAGAAAGTTTTGATATCCACTACTAGCTTGTAATTTTTAACGCAAATTTAATCCATAGGAAGTGAGAGTTTTGCATTATGAATTTTAGTATCTCACTAATCCGATGTTTAGGGAGACAGTTTTATTTTGTGCGTATAAAATGTCTACTCTTAAGTGCAGCTCTCTCACATCAGTGACAGTGAAAAGCAAATCAGGTGTTTCATGCTTGGAGACAGAAAATAATGTTATCATATTGGTATTATTACCTTAGTAAATGTACAAAGTGGTATTAGTGTTCCAATAGGTAGGCTAAGAACTTTTTCAACCATCAGTGATATTTAGTACTGCAGACTTGTTTGATTGTGCAGACTTTTGGCATCATTCATTTATTGTAAGTGATTACAAACTAATGTTGTTCATGAAATCTTCTCAACTTGAAGGTTTGTTATTTGTAAACTATTTTACCATGTTTTACCACTTAAAAGATTTATTGCAAAGTGTCTCATATAAATTCCAAATACTTCTGAGTAAGTTTTTGCTATTTAAATATTTTTATAACATTAATACTACGCTTATCAATCTCCCATTTTTTGTTATATGATGAAGTCCTTAGTACCCCTGTGGCTGTGTTGTGCTGGGTTTCAAAGAAGCTAGTTCAAGCTCTTCCAAGATCTCTTTATTAGAAGAAATATTGGTTTGGGTCTGAAGTTTGTTAGATTAAGACCTCTCTTGCTTGTTAAACCTTCAAGAACTGAAGTATCCATTAGTGCCTAATGCTTGTTGATGTAGGTTTTTCGAAGGCAATAGACACTTAGTGAAGCACCAGAAATGAACACAACAGAGACTTTGGGGGAAAAAGCACCAGCACAAAAATATGCAAGCCAGAAATAAATTGGAGAATAGTAGCCTTAAGATGTAGCATGGTGTGCTACTATTCCTTCAGCGAGGGTGACAGAACAGTGGAAGAGGCTGCTCAGAGAGGTAGTGGAGTCTCCTTCTCTAAAGACATTCAAAACCCACCTGGATACAATCCTGTATGATCTGGTCCATGTGTTCCTGCTTTAGCAGGGGGATTGGTCTAGATGATCTCTTGAGGTCTCTTCCAATCACTGACATTCTGTGGGTAGAGCCATCTTTTTTATCCCTTCAGTAAATACATAAAATGAAGAGCTTAGATATAAATCATGGAAATTAAATTACTAAGTTGAGTGTAGTGATCCAGCAGACAGCCTGTAGGGTGAAGGATCTTGTCATGTGCCAATCCTGTACTTTTCTTGCATGTCCAACTGTAGAGTATGTTTTTCCTGTTTCTGTTGCTATACATCTTAGTGTAAAACAAAGAAAAGTAAAAAAAAATTCTTTCTATCTCTCCTACTTTCTTAGTAATTTTTGCTTTATTTATTTGTAGGTAGATTCTGAGCCGTCTGATGAAGCTGCCCTGATTGTTCACAGAAAGGGGTTTGACTGTAGATTTTCAAACAGTGATATGGGTCTGCTGTGTTCCACTACTCAGGGAAAGGTATTCAAGAAATTTTGTTGATAGCTTACCTTAAAAGTATTGCAGAAATACTTATCTTTAAATTATACATGTAGTCTAAATACTTATTTCTAAAGAGTTATGCTTTCAGGATAACAAGTTTATCTTGAAATCAAATGTTTTCCATTTGATAAAGATAGGGATCTGCATCAACAAGCAAACTTCATCAGTTGTACTCTCATTAACTACCAGTAAATGTTGTATTAGTATAACATGGATCATGATTTCTCATCTAAATTTAATAGTGTTTTAGAACTTTATAGAGTCAAATTACATGTTATAAAGTATGTCTTCTGAATGTTATGAATATGTTGTTATTATGTATTATTATATTAATATTATCAATATATTCACAAGTTGTGTGACTGTTACTTTGAAAATTTTATTATTATACTATGTGCTTTGTCTACACGCGTTTGCATGCTCAGCATACATTACTCCAAATACCTTAGTGTTTTGCAATTTCTTTAGAATTACTGTGATAGGTAAATTATGAAATATAAATTCTGCAACTTTCTTCTAGGGGTTACAACACTGCATACTTACAAATCTGTATAAATTTTGTAATCAGATTTTGAAATATGATTGGAATTTTCAATAAATAGTAACTATAGTTTTGTATAGAAATGAGAATACTTTTAATACAGGTATTTCCTAGGAGTATTTTAGTGTTAACTTACATACTTTAGAATGTAAGTGAATAACTGTGACTAAAAAGATTTAGTGTATAGCATTTGAGATATGATACTTAGAAGTATTCATAATCTTTAGCATTAAAATTGCTGTGCTAATACCCATAAGGAGATGTATCATTTGGATTAGATTGAAGAAAATCTTAATTTTCTAAGTTTTTGGGGTTTTTTTTTCAGGTAAAGGTGCATAAAATCTTTAACAAATTCAGAGTGGAAAGTCTTACACCCACATCTTTATCTTTGATGCATTCACCTCCAGATGCCCAAAATATAAGTGAAATAAATATGAGTTCTATGGAGATAAACACATTCCGGATTCGGCTAAGATGAAATCTGTCTTATAACTCTGAGAGAAGAAGAATCTGCAATTTTGTGTCCTCTAAGTTTCACGTGCAATAAGAAGCACATCGTTCTTATTCCAGCTTCTGGGTACTGTGACAAAAACATGCATTCTCTCATTCTGTTGGCCAACACAGTGAAAAGCCATGTTACAAGCAACTATTCTTTTAGGTGGTTTTTGTTTGTTTTGTTTTTTTCATAGAATGGCAACGTCAGCATAAGTTAATGCAACAAGTGAAGAAACTTCTAAGGATGGTAACCTCTCAACAGATTAAATCTCAGGTTAAATGCTAACTAATGATTTTTCTGGTTTGTTAGTTTTCATGAAGAGGGGATTGGATTTTAAACAGTCTTCTGTGGTGATCCTTCATGAATTTATGTACAAATCATACAGTGTAGAATGTCCTGATGCAGCTTGGAAATAAAATTAAATAAAACGTTCTTGTGTAGTAGCTAATGTCCAAATATTCACAATCATTTTTATAAATGACAGTAATCTGAATTTATTCCACAATTAATTTCAATTTATTCAACACAAAGGGGATTATTAATTGTGGTAAAATGGAAGCCTGCAGTACTTGTGATAAGTGATGGAAGATTTTAATACTTCTACCATTCACCTGAGTTCTGTAAATAGGAAAACATGGACTTAACAGAATAATTTTGCAATGGAAATGTTTAATAAATCTCCCATTTTGTTACTTGACACACTGGGATATGTGCAATTATTCCATTATCATATAAGATGAGAAATATCTTAATTATCATCAATACAAGATTTTTTATAAAACTCATTAAGATAGTGTTGTTTTCTGAAATTAGTTTTCTATTTCAAGATTACCATATCAAGATAAATGTGCCTTATTTTTTTATAATGTCTTATTAGAGTTTTGATGTCTATGTTAATGTTCTTAGGGAAAAGGTAACTTATATAATGCTTAATCTGTGTATCTCCTATTTGACAATGCTAGCCACACTCTGATCTATGTTCTCCTTCAACAAATTTGTGCTACCTTATTCTGAACAGTTTGACTATTTGAATGTATTAAAATGATGTCATAACATGAAACACAAAGAAGAATGACTCTAAGATCTAAATTCAGCTGCTTTCAAGGAAATTGCAACTTGATAAGAGTTGATAATAAGCAAGACATAGTTTGCAAACCCATCAAAACAGTGCTTGCATGTCACAAATTGTGGTGACCTGTTAATTGAAAATCATGTGCCTATATTTTAGATGACTCACAGCCTCACTTACATTGACAGTGTTCACATTACTGAAAAATGGAATCTTACATTATGCTTTGTTTTCACATAATAAGTAATCCATATTTAGTGCTGAAGCCATTCAATTGTGAAAAATATTTCCCTAAGTATAACTGCTGTTTACAGTTATATATGTAAGCATGCTCTTGAGTATGATCCCATTTCTTTCATTTATCTTCATAAGTCTTTCTTCTATCCCTTGCTTATGCTTTACTTTGCCAATACATCATTGCTTATCTTAAATGCATGGAAAGTCATCATAACTGGTGAAAAGATACGCTATGTTTTAACTGTGATACTGCCTACTGTATTTAACTTTGTCATTGATATTCCACAGATAAAATTATATCAAATAGCTACAGGGTATCTTAAAAGAAAAGGGAAGTGAAACTTTGATTTCATACACCGTCACAGAGTGGATCTATTGAGATCATGTAGATTCCCCTAATTAATTGAAGCAACTATGTGTTTTGTACTTAATGGAATTCTTAGGGTCTGATGAATGTTGAATCAAGAATATAGGAACCACTAACCACAAATAGAAGAATCAGATGGTGCTATGGATGTTTTCATGCAATAAATGTGTACTGTAATTTTCCTTAGCTGTAGTATTTGAAAATACTGTTTTTTGTTGAAATTTAAAGCTTGGTAGATGTGCCCACAGAAATTTCTCATAACATGTACTTTGTTGCATCTCCATAACTAAAATGCTTCACAGACTTTTATGTGTTCTGTGCAGGAGAGCTTTCAAAATACTGTTTCAGTTTTGTAAAAAAGAAATTGTAAAATTTTGATGCAATAAAGTGTTAAAGTAAATTTTGTGTTTTAATTGCTTTCAAAAGATGTTTCGTATAACATTTTATCATTTTTTTTATCATCAGATGTACAATCGTGATGCCTGAGTCTTCTTTAGACAGCAGATTTAATCATCGTTCCTTTATTTTGCATTGTTTAGTACCACAACAAAACAGCCTTCAATCTGTGATCCTTTTTCTGAAACTCTGGTCAAAATCTGGTAATAAGTTTTACTTCAGTTGGTCCAGAACGTGGTTATCAGTGGGCTTGGTTGTTTTGTTTTTGTTTTCCTGGCAACTCTTAATGAATTCTTATGCTGTATTTTTGTTACATTGGATATTAAAATTAAGTTCTTGGGTTTTCTTGTGTATTGGCCATCTTAATCTTAAAATACTTTCTTTTTTTCTGTTTTGATTGCTGCTGAGTTTATAGCTACTGGTTAAGAGAACCAAGCATTGTTACCTCCCATACAATTTTGAAGATAATGCTGTGTAATAATTGGTTTAAAACCTTGTAATTGCTTTCTATACCTGTTATTCCTGTACTGAATTATTTTTACATTTATCTTAAATGTCTTTCGTTTACTTGCTCTTATTGTCTGAAACAAATTGATTTCAGCTGATGGTTTTTTAATATTTCCTCTCAGAAGATTTTATATCTTACGGGGATATGTAGAACAAGATCTTAAATAAAAGATGTTATTGTGAGATGTGGTCAGTGTCATTAATGTCTTAGCCATAGCTAAGATAACAGAATGGGTAGCTCTTCTTTCACAGAAGAAACTTTGCAGTGTCTTAGTAGAAAACAGTAGAAGGTTTTAAATTTTGGAATTTTTTTACTTGAATTAAGTTCTTAAAGCATTTGAGGATAATGAGATGGAACTGTTCATGCAAATAAAATTAACAAACATATAATTTCCAAATAAAGTCAAAATAGCAATTCAACTGCAATTAGATGTAACATTTTAAAGAAAATTATATTATGCTATGCTTTAATTACATTTAACAGGTTGAGCAAGCATAGATGCTTTACAGTTTTCCTTCCTAGAGTACTGATGGAGCTCAGGTACAAAGAGTTGCAAAAGGATAAATAAAACTATTTTATGTTGGACAGGATAATCACAGCTACAAATATAGAAGTATAGAAAAACAAATAACTGCTCACCTTTTAAAGATCATCCTACTCTGGAATCCGTTACTATCACATTGACTATCAGGACAGAACATACTCCATTAGTGCAGACAGCTTGTACAGCGATGCGTGCAGCTTGTGGAATAAACAGTGGGGATAAACAGTTAGGAATCTGTGCTCAGGCAGGAGATTATGACCTGGTGACAATCACAGAGACATGGTGGGATGGCTCATATATCTGGAATGTTGTCATGGATGGCTGCGTCCCTCTCAGGAAAGACAGGCCAGCAAGTGGGGTGGTGGAGTTGCACTTTGTATGAGAGAGCAGCTGGATTGTATTGAGTGCTGTCCAGGGATGGGTGAGAAGAGACTTGAGAGTTTGTGGGAGACGATGAAGGGGCAGGCTGGCAAGGGTGCTACTGTTGTGATGGTCTGTTAAAGGACACCAGATCAGGATGAGGAAGTCGGTAAGGCCTTCAACAGGCAGCTGAGAGCAGCCTCGAGAGTACGGTCCCTGGTGGTCTTGGGGGGGATTTTAACTACCTTGATATTTGGTGGAAGGCCCACTCAGCCAGCCATCCAGAGTGCAAGAGCTTCCTCCAGTGCTTTGATGACAACTTCCTGATGTAAATGGTGGATAAGCCAACTGGGAGAGGAGCGCCACTGGATCTTATCCTCACTAACAAGGAGGGTCTGGTTGAAGTGATGAAGGTTGAGGACAGCCTTGGTTGCTGTGGCCATGAGATGGTGGAGTTCAAGATCTCACATGGCAGGAACAGGATAGCAAGCAGAATCACAACCCTGGACTTCAGTAGGGCAAATTTTGACATTTTCTGGCAATTGCTAGGGGAAATCCCATGGGACAGGGTACTAGAATGTAAAGGGGGCCAAAAGAGCTGGTTAGCATTCGAGGACCACTTCTTCCAAGCCCAAGATCAGAGCAGCCCAACAGGTAGGAAGTTAAGAAAGGGAGACCTGGTTAAACAGGGAATTGCTGGGCAACTCAAATGGAAGAGGAAAATCTACAGATCGTGGACGGAGGGGCTGACCACTTTGGAAGACTAAGACTGTTAGCAGAGGATATAGGGAGGCAACTTCAAATACACTGGTGGTGGGTGCACTAGTGACTGAGGATACTAAGAAGGATGTCCCTTAAGGATCAGTAACAGAACCAGTACTATTGAATACATTCACAAGGACTTGAATGAAGGACTAGAGATCATTGTCAGCAAGTTTGCTGATGACACAAAGCTGGGAGGAGTGGCCAACATGTCTGAAGGCTGTGCTGCCATCCAGCAAGACCTGGACAGGCTGGAGAGCTGGGCAAGGAGAAATTCCACAGAACAGGGGCAAGTGTCAAGTTTTGCATACAGGCAAGAGCATCCCCATATATCAGTATGAGCTGGGGACCGACCTGTTAGAGAGCAGTGTAGGAAAAGGGACTTGGTCGTCCTGGTGGACAGTAGGATGACCATGTGCCAGCAATGTGCCCTTGCGGCCAAAAAGGTCAGTAGCAACATCGGGTGCATTAGAAGAATAGTCAGTAGGTGGAGAGGGGTTCTCTTCCCCCTCTACTCTGTCCTGGTGAGACCACATCTGGAATATTGTGTCAAGTTCTGAGGACCTCAGTTCAAGACGGACAGGGAACTGCTTGAGGGAGTCCAGAAAGCAAATTTCCCAGTACAACTCACACAGATTTTTGTGTCTTTGAAAAAACTCCTTGGTGGCTTACTTAGCTTAATTTTGCATGGAGGCCAAAGAAATAGATGTGAAAAGGAGCAAGAAAATTATTTTAAAAGGCCTGCTAATGATACAGCATACTAGTTCTGCTACGGTCTGGAGCTTCTCTTACAGGGATGTAGTATTAAAAAGCTGTGACTTGAGCATGGAAGGCTTATAGAATCATATAATCATAGAATAGTTTGTGTTAGAAGGGACCTTAAAGATCATCGAGTTCCAACCCCCCTGCCATAAGCAGGGACACTTCCCACCTGATCGGGTTTCTCAGTACCTTGTCCAGCC
>VZTY01033741.1:0-39091 GCA_013400935.1 Turnix velox
TTGTCCTCATAAGTAAGGAGCTTGTGAACATCACACCTCCCAGTTTATTTATCTTTTTCGTCCTGCAGCAACTGCTGGTTTTGAATGGCACTTATCCCTGAGCTATTTCTTGGGCAAACAAGCTGCTTTCTGCTTGAGGAAAATAGCTTCATGGCGTGGTGCTGTCAGTGAACAATGCCCAGAGAGGGCACCCAGAGGGGTGAGACCCTCCTGTCCCAACTTTGTGTGGGCAGCAAATGGCATTTCATGGATGGCATGTCCTCGATGTATTAAACGAGGGAGGTTAAAGTGCAGTTTCTGGTTTTCAGCCAAGCAAGGTACACACAAAAATTTTGGCCCCATTTTAAATGTTTCAGCCTAGGAGAGATGAACTACTAACTTAATCTACCCTGGCCCCTTTTAACAGAGTGAAGAGATCAGCCTTAGCAAGCTTAATTCTCAGCTTGCTTACATGTAAGAAATCAATATAGAGCAAAAATGCTCCAGTAGGTAAAATTAATCCTGTGGAACAAGCCTGGAGCAAGGCTCAGTGGAGGAGGATGTGATGATGAGCTGGTACTGGCTTTCTGAAGAACGAGATACAGGTCAGCACTAATCTCTGTCTCAGTATATTGCCATATATATCTCTGGGATGGTGACTGCTCTGTGGATAACTGCATGCAGCACAGCCCATGGATGCTTCTTCATCTGGCAGGGAATTGGAGGGAGGAAGAAACGAAATTGGTGACTGTCCACAAGCAGCAACACTTGGTATCATACAAGGAGACACCAGTTCTGGAGACCCCAACATAAGAAGGACATTAAGCTGTTGGAACAGGTCCAGAGGAGGGCCACAAAGATGGTCAGAGGGCAACTGACCTTCTGAGAACAGGCTGAAGAAGTTGGGGTTGTTCAGCCTGGAGAAGAGAGGGCTCAGGGGGAACCTCATAGTAGCTTATCAATACCTGAAGGCAGCTACAGAAAGGCTGGGATAGGACTTTTAATAGGGTCCAGGTGTAATGGATGCAAATTAGAAGAGGGGGGATTTAGGCTGTATAGAAGAAAGAAGTTCTTTCCTGTGAGAGGGTGGTAAGACACTGGAAGAGGTTTCCCAGAGAGGTTGTGGATGCCCCCTCCCTGGAGGCGTTTAAGGCTAGGCTGATTGAGGCATTGAGCAAGCTGGTGTGGTGGGAGGTATCCCTGCCCATGGCAGGGGCTTGGAACTAGATGATCTGTAAGATCCCTTCCAATCCAAACCATTCTTTGGTTCTGTGATTCTCACCCCTCTTGTTATATTCTGCATTTTCTTCCAGAATTATTTTTTATTCCAGAATTTTGTTCATACCTGAAAAGCTGGGTAGTACAGAAGGTGCACTCATAGCCTGTTGTGCTGGTGAAAAGTAGCTTTTTTTTTATATGATATCATATATCATACCTCCTGCTGGTTGGAAGCTGGAAGCTGCTCTAACACAGCAAGGATGGAAATGCCATCACAAGAGCCCTTCATGCTGAAGAGCCTGGTGGGGGGGGACATGCCAAGGAGGCTGTTGTGGAGTCCTGCTTGGCTGTGTGCATGGTGATTACAGCCCTGGTTATTTAATTCTCTGTCAGCTCTTGCAGTGTGTTACCAGTAAGCCCTCAAGAGTCAGGCATCGGAGCAAACACTGCATGCAATTAACACGCGCTTCAGAAACCCATGCTGTCTGTGAAGCCAAGAATTAATTGTTAGTCTCATTAAAGTCCTAGCAGTCTAATCAAAGCAGAATTATTGGTCCCAGTGATGCTAACACTTAGAGGCAAATTATCCAAGTACTGCAGCTCATTCTCAGTAATGAGAGGGCTCATATTACCATACACACACTTCCCTTATCTCTTCTCAGGTGAGGGGTTCACCCTCCCATGCAGCTATGGGTTGCGAGGTAAACATAGTCCTCTTCAGGAAGACAAAGCAAGTGCTTGTGTGTTTACAAGGGGTGGCCATCATTAGTCCCACATCCTACCCCAAGGTCTCTAAAGCATGGAGGAGTATTGTTTTAATAACAGGAGTTTCTTCCTCCTCCAGGTATGCACTGTCTGGATCTCCTGTATTCACTTGCTTATCCCTCATGCTTTTGCAGTTCCATCGTAGAATCATAGAATGGGTTGGGTTGGAAGGGACCTTAAAGATCATCTAGTTCCCCCTGCCATGGGCAGGGATGCCTCCCCTGAGACCAGGTTGTTCAGTGCCATGTACCACCTCATGCTAAAGAATTCCAGGAGGGAACAACCTTGCACCCATGTATCTGGTACATATTAGGTATTAGATAACTTTTTCTTTGGCTTCCCTAAAGCTAGTTTTACTAAGCTTCCAAGGTTTCAATCTTCTAGTGACCAGGAAGGAACTGACCATTATTGAGTTGTGATTTTTAGGCCTGGTGCCATCCTGGCAGTCTCAAGGTGTCTGCTCTCATCTTGTAATTGTAGTTCTGCGCATCTGTTATACAATTCATTTGTTTTTTCAGCAGCCTTTGATCTGTGATTTCTTGGTAATCCAAGTAACATTTTATTATTGTAGCCTGATCATATCTGTATCCTTGATCTAGGGTCATTAGAAATCACTCTAAAAGAGTTGTAAGAGTTCTTCATTAACACACATGCAGAGTAGCCTCTTAAGTAATTTGCTGTATCAAAACAGCACCACTGGCATGTTATCAAAATTTCTTTACATCTGGGTCTTTTTGCACCTCAGGTACTTGGAGTGCCAGGAGCAAGGAGGCAGATCTCAGAGAGTGTAAAGTACAGGCACCATCTGCTACCAGGTGCTGCCAGTTTTGGATCTGCTCCCATGAAAAGTTGAATTTTTTTTTCCCTTCATGATCCCAAAGCTGTGAAGGAAAATCCCTTTTGCGAACCGCTGAAATAAAATATGTGAGGAAACTCCTTTAAAACAGAGCTCTTGTGACTGGTGGCCATGATGTGAAGAGCAGTGGTGTTTGTGGGGAGCTTCTCAATAACAAAGCACACAAACACCCCTAGACACTCTACTGAGGTTCTTTCAGTCAGTTGAATGCTTTGCCTTCGCAAGAGAAGAATTAAATTTTGCTAAATGCTATTTTGCTAATTGCTAAACACTCTGCTGTGAGAACAGGCTGAGAGAGCTGGGGCTGTTGAGGCTGGTGAAGAGAAGGCTGCACCTGGGGAGACCTCACAGTGGCCTCCC
Organism: Turnix velox; assembly: GCA_013400935.1. NCBI lineage: Eukaryota > Metazoa > Chordata > Aves > Charadriiformes > Turnicidae > Turnix > Turnix velox. Next base: position 3,179 of record VZTY01033741.1, read on the forward strand.
AGTGTAGGAAAGGGGGAGGGGCATGGAGCCACAGGATGAGGGGTGGTAGTTTGAAACTAGAGCAGGGCAGCTTTAGACTGAACATTAAGAAGAAGTCCATGAGGGCAGTGAGACACCGGCTCAGGTTGCCTGGAGAGGTGATGGAGGCCCCCATCCCTGGAGATATTCAAAGACATTCAGGCTTGCTGAGTCTCTGATGTAGTTGAAGGTGTCCCTGCTCACTGCAGAGGGTTGGACTAGATGACCTTTGAAGGTCCCTTCCAACTCAATGCATTCTATGATTCTGTTTTCCAGTCTTCCAAGCTTATGGTGGTGGTCAGAAGAACCCTGAAACAGACACTCCTCTGTTTAACAGCCACTGTATTTTACATCCTTTACAAGTGTGGTGAGACCAGGGAGCAGCGACAGCACAGGCACCAAAGGAAAAATCCTTTGACAGATTAGATGAGGTCATCCATGAGAAAATGTGTTACTGGGAAATGGCATTAGAGACAAAGCCTGAGGCAGCACAAGCTACAACCTCCTTGCTCCTTCTGGCAGATGCTCCCTTTCTTGTGAGAACCTGATTCCATAGCAGAGTTGAACTTCTGGAAAATGTTGCCATAAGGTAACAACTCCATATCTCCTGGCATCTTTTAATCATTTGTGAGGATTTTGCAGACAGTGCTTTAGCTCTTTGGAGCAAGAGTCCCAGACAGTGAAAGAGTCACTTCCTTCTCCCAGGTGAAGCAACCACGACACCGAGGTTGTTCTCTGGAAGTTTTGCATTGCCATTGTAATGTTGAGCGAAAGCCCATCATGAAGAATTTGTGCAGTTTCCCCTAATATGGTTTTTTTTTTTATCTATAGTCTGTATTGTCTTAGCTACAGGGACACATTTTATGGAAGCAAAGACTGTTTCACTCAGCTCATGGCAACTCTATGAAACATTTTTTTGTCGGACTGCTTTTTTTTTGGGTTCCTTTTGTCCTGCATAAAACAACACCTTGAAGTTTTTGAAGTAGTATTAGTTATGATAATTTATAAGTGGCTACAAGGATAAATAATGGATCTTACTTTCCAAAAGTGGCTGAAAGTTCATATTTTATATTTCGTCTTTGATCTTGTAGAGCTGTACATATTCGGATTAGTTTGGAGTATTTGTATGCAGGCATTAGAGATGCTAAGTCTGGTCTAATAAAATAAATAATTTTCAAGACAAGCTAAGCCAAGACTTAAATCACTATATCTGTTATGGTTTTGTGGTTTGTAAAATCAATGGTCACTGCCTCTTTTAGGTTCTGCTTCTGTGTGTTGCCTGGACATATGCCAGGCTACTCTTGCTGCAGGAATCAGGACAGCTCTGGTTAGTCTCTAGTTAGCATTTCTCTCTCAGAAGCTTTGAAACCAACTGGGAAAAAAAAAAAACCAGTCATTAGTGTTTCATGTTACAGCTTTAGTCAAAGGAGTATGTATGTGGAGATGGATGCGCGAAATATGAAGAGGAACTGATGAGGTCACCATCCTGAAAGGAGGTCTGGGATTTTCTTCCCCAGGGAACAGAAAGGCAGAATTATTCTCCTGTTCTAAACAACAGAAGAAAAGTACAACAGGCATTTTTAATCACAGTGATGCTGCTGCATAAACAGGTGCTTGACCATTATAGTGGATGAAGGCCCAGAAGTCAAATCTTAACACTTACTGACATCCATGACAAGGCTGTGGGCATTTAACTGTGACCAGTAGACAGCCCAGGGGCAGCACAACACCCATGCCCAGCTCTCAGTGCTGTTGGGAGGGGAGTGGAAGGTTGCGTGCTTGCCCTGTGCACCTTTGTGGAAGCTGCAGAACAGATTTTAAGCAGAAAACCTGCATGACTCACACTCTGTTGTGTCTGTCCTCTTGGCCACAACCATTCCTCGGGGCAGAGCAGGTTTTCGCACCAGCCTGGAAATGGAGGTGGTGGAAGGAGCACACCATCCCTTCTGTTGTGGTTGAGTGGACCACATGGCATTTGGGATGTTGTAGGGGATGCAGTGCATTGGGCAGGCAGGGTTGGCAGGATGTCTCCATAACAAGTCCTAACCACAGCCTGCCAGCTGCCAGTACAAACCCTCCTTGAAGCACTGCAGTTTCAGCATTGGGGCAGATACTAGAAGCAATAAAACACAATTTCCTGATGTCTGTCATTGTGGCGTGAGGGGAAGTAATAGATGTGCTATGGGTGTGCCCATAGCCTTTAAAATACTGGGGTTTGAGTCTGTAATTCCAGCAGTGGAAAAAAGAGTTTCCCAGCTGCTGAAGCCACAGTATCAGCTTGCTCACATATGCCGTGTAACTGTCTCTAAAGTGGTGAGTTCCCACAGCTGCACTTTAAGCCAGGAGGTTCTTTTTTATTGTTGGTTGGTTTTTTTTTTCCCTTTGGTGGAGCTTTGTCAGATGTAATTATGTAGCCTATTTTCTCATCTGTATTTCTTATCATAAATACATTTGAGCATTGCCTTCACCTGCCAGAGTCAGAGTGGAATAGTATTTTCTGTGTATTACTTAGTTTTACACAGTTAGCAAAAGGATGATATTCACATATATGCTTTTAAGTCTGCTAATGAAACTAATTATAATGTCAAATGAAATGTCACCGTGACCATGCCTAATTAGCATTACAAATTTGGTTGAGGAGATAAATGGCCACATCCTTCAGGGTGCAAGTCAGTCCAGCCCCAGGCATTTCTGCTCACAGAATTTTCAAGGGTTAAAGGAGGGGTCTACAGACTAGTGGAAAATTTTGTGTTAATGATATGTAAATCACGTTTCAGCTGGTAAATGAACCTGCTGTCTCAGGTGTCTCAGGCAGTGAAACTGTAAAGCTGCTCTGGGGGGGGATACAAGAAGCAAATAAGTATTGACAGTCCCTGCTGATGTACAGGAATGAAACACATCAGACCATATAAAGCTTAATACTCCATGAATGGCTTAGTCCAAAGCCCACTAGAAGTCAGTGGAAAGACTGTTGATATCTGATCCGAAGGCAATTAGTCAGAAATTAAGGATTCTAGGCGTGTCCTTTACCCAGTAAAAACTGGAGTTGGTTGATGATGGCTGTTTCATAAAACAGGAGCTAATGATGTGCAATAAAAAAATTAAGCTCTCGTAGACACAGAAAATGTTTTTGCTAGTGACACTGTGTAAATGCAAACACATTATTAAAAATAGATCACAATTAACATTATTCAAATAAGGTTTAATTCTCTTTGTAATTGGAAGACAAACTAATGCAAGTCATACCGTCTTTAGTGACAGCTCAAAGTCAAATTTAAACAAAGCTACTGAATTTCCATGTGAGCTTTAATAGTCAGTTTAACTGAAATAGTCAAACTTAACTAATTTCCAAAGTGAGGTAATGAAGGACTTTGCATAAGAGCTCTAATAAGGATGGATGGGCACAGTTCAATACCCTGATACTATCTCATAAATACTCCATTCCATGGTAAGTACAAAATTGTACACATCCAAACTATCATTTAAGTTGTCAGAAGCTGTGAAATTATGCAATCTCAGTGATTGCGACTGACTGACTGAATAAACAATTTCGTAATTTCCTCATTAAAAAGCAGTAATTGCTTATGTTGAAGAAAAAAAAATCAATAAAAATATGTAAAAGCATTAGAGAGACTGTAATATCAAAGGCTTTAAACTGAATCAGAGCCAGTGTGTTCAACTGCATCCTACAAATGACAAATGAAATTATAATAATGCAATTAAAAGGTTATTAAGTCCAAATTTCTCCAGACTTCTTTACATCCTTTCCTGCAACTGTCTCGTAACTTCAGGGCTGACCAAAACTTGAAGCTAAAGTCCAGTTCTTTGTCCCTGTGCCTGAGGAATACAGGGAAACGGGGATATTCTTTTGCATATGAATCCAGTAAAGTTGACCAGATGAGTACCAGTAGATGAGGCCAGAGAGAGTATTTCTTGGTTGACCTGTGAAACAATGTGGGCCATCAAGGAGTTCCTTCCCTGAGTCCTGCTACAAAGCAAGCTTCAGTTAATTGCTGTTCCTTTCCAGTGTCTGCAGGGATGTTTATATGGTGGGCTGAGAATTAGCTGAAAATAACACAGCAAGCAAGCACCTGGTAAATGAAATTCATGTGTATTACTGTGTCAGAAAAATTTTGAAGACAGGTTTGCAGTCCCAATACACTTAATAAAGGAAAGATACTGTGCTTGCTACTTTTTTAGGACTGAATGTCTATGTTTTGAGCACATTAACAGGGAGTTTTGGCAACTAATAAATCACAGCAGTGCTGAGTTCTCTCATAGATGTACCTGTGGGCTTTTGAGAGTGGCAGCTGAAGAACAGATGGTTTCACACTAAGAAGCAGTTTTGAACGCAGGCTCAGTTTATGCCAGGGTAGCCTAAATCCATCTTGAGTGAAGGATCAGTCTCTCAATACAAGAACAGTCTGTGGACCACATTATATTGCACATAAGGTAGGGACCAACAGAAGAGCTCCTGAGGACCAAGCCTCTAGCTATAGTGCTGTTAGCCAACCTGCTCCTGAGAAGACTAGGTTGGATGAAAACTGCTTGTAAATGCACTGATGAACAGAAAGTCCCATTTTTTTAAATCTCTAGCAGTTTAAAGCCTTTTAATACAGGAAGAACTGTGCTTCAGATAAGCAAAGTCAGCCTTGCAAAGCTGAAACAGCTCATATGCACTGGGTCTAGCATGAGGACACACAGATACAAACTTAGCAGCACCACTCCTCAGGTTTGTTGCCTGGGGCTGTTTTATTCAACATTATGGACTCAGATTATTTCTTTCCCTTGTTGGGCTGTCATTTGTTTTCTGTATCCATTAGTTATGGGGGTTTTTTAATGCCTGCATCTGTATCATGATACTATCGTACCATAGATTTAGCTCTATAGACTTCAGCATAAGAAGGACATGGAACTGTTGGTCCCTAGGACACCACAAGGGTGATGAGCGGCCTGGAGCACCTCTGCTACAAGGACAGGCTAAGAGAGTTTGGGCTGTTCAGCCTGGAGAAGAGAAGGCTGTGAGGATCTCTTTATAGAGATCCACCAGTACCTGAAAGGGCTACAGAAAAGCTGGGGAGAGGCTGTTTGCACGGGCATGGAGCAATAGGATGAGGGCAAATGGTTTTAAACAAGGGAAGGCAGTTTTAGATTAGACATTGGGAAGAAGTTCTTCCCGGTGAGGGTGGTGAGACACTGGACTAGGTTACTCTGAGAGCTGCTGGAAGTGCCACGCCTGGAAACATTCAAGGGCCAGGCTTGCTAAGGCTCTGAGCAATCTGATCTAGTGTAGGATGTCCCTGCTCACTGCAAGTTGGATTAGGGGGCCTTTGAAGGTCCCTTCCAACATAGTGAGAGTTAAAATAGAATTGTTTCACCTTATTCTCTTGTAACCTCAGGAAAAAAATGTTAGTTGTGGTTCAGTCTGCAGGGACTGAGTTATTAAAATGAGCTTCTCAATTGGAGGTATTTTGCACAGTTCTTTGGGTTGGGTTTTTTGGTGGTGGTGTTTTTGTGGGTTTTTTGTTTGTTTAGTTGGTTTGGGGTTTTTTTTTTCCTGATCTAATCATGTTTTAAATAGCAGGCAATGCTTTCCAGCATAGAACTCACCCAGTCTGCAGATCATAGCTTCTTGTGCATTCAGTACCTTGTCCTTTATCAAGAGTCAATCCTCCTGCGTCTTATTGGCAAGACATGATATGCATTGATAGTGGTCAGTGATCTATTTAATTAGCTTGTTCATGTATCTTTTTAAAAAATAAAACCACAGATACCAAAACCAAGGGATAACCAGAATTGCTGAGAGCATTTTCAATTACAGTATTCTCTTTATCAAGCTCTGAATTTAAATTATCTGCTCTGGAAAACAGATGATGAGTTCATGTAACTACAAATTAACATGTTGAAAGCTTGCTGCTCATAAATGGCATTTAACTCTTCAGGTTTGTTTTTTATTGTTCAATCATTCCACCTCTTAAATCTGTATTGACGAGATCAGATCTATATTTTAGTATAACTTGTGCAAATTGAGCAATTATCATATTACTCCAAATTCAAAATGACACTTCTATGATCCATACACACTGGATGCTATAATGAAAAGTGAAATAGTGTTAATTAAAATTAAATTTACATCGTTTTATTGCCAACTTTAAACATGTTGAGCCCTCATATATATAGTAATTGTTAACTACTGAAAGTGTATGAAAATGAAGAATAGAAAATTGTTTAGTAACTTAATGAGTAGTAGAATTAAATCTGGATACCTGTGTAGGCTAAGATACAATTTGAAATTGCATGAATACAAACATTGTCATGAAGTCACAATGAAGATCTTATAGACCAAAAGATTCACTGAACCAGGCATCATGACCCACATTTTTTGAACAGTCTCATGGCTGGAACGAAATGCTGGTGTTAAGTGAAATAACTTTTTTAGCAAAGCTACAGTGAAAACTGTCACGTTCTCAGCTGAAATATGTGCTAGCTGAAGGCCTGATAGAGACATTTTGTTAGAGCTGAGAATTATTTCATAGCAAAGTTCCAAAAATTACTTGCATTGTTTAATTTTTTTTCTTCCTTTTAAAATTTATAGATAAAATTTAAATTCTATTTTTGAGAGTAGGGAAAGGAAAGGAATAAGGATAAGAGAAAAGTATTTATTGATCAAATAATAACAAAAGAAGAAATCTTTAAGAGAAGAGATTAATTAGCCTCTCTTCCTTCTTCCTTTTCTGGGACAAATAAAGCCAGTGGTGTTTGAAAACATAGTGGGGTAAGATCCATTACATCATCAATGACATGGAAAAAATATGCATGGATGGTTATTTATCAAATAGTTTGCAGACCAGAAATTGTAGTTTGCATATCTCAGCCTCTTGTGCATTCTCCTTTACTGAAGAATCCATCTTCTCATGACTTACTGGCAGTACATAATGTGTACAATTGGAGGCTGTGATCTGCTTGATTGGTGTTAATCACATATGTGTAAAAAAATACCCCGAATACCCCCCAAAAAATAAAAAAGAACTGAGAGTGCTTATTTTTTTTCCTTGAAATTGTTTACTGAACTGCTTGTCAGCATCCTCTGAATTTGAACGCTAATCCCTTGGTGTTGGTACCAGGGAGGAACCTGGGCAGTAAGGACATACCTTCTCATGCTTCTGTCATGAGAGTGGAGAAATATTTGGATGAGGATGAGAAGTAATCCAAAAAGAAAGAAATACAAATTCTTGTAAGCAGGCTTGTTAGTGACTACTGAAGTTTACTCAGACTCTAGCTGAGGAAGCCCATGAGTCACAGTCCATTTAAGCTGAGTAGTGGTAAGTTTCCCTGGTTTTCACGCACTTCTCTTTAGAATAAAGGTGTCTAGTTTGGACTAAATGAGTGAAGAAAAATTGACTTTGTGTTCAGCATATTTGTGATCAGTTGTCTGTCATATTTTTAATTGCAGAATCCCCTTCACCTGCAGATGAGTTTAGAAAGCTCACCAAGTTCTGATGCAGATGTCACTTTCTCCATCCTTGCATTGAACAACTGGTATAATTTCAGCCTGATGCTATGCCAGGAGGAGTGGAACATCACAGATTTTCTCTTCCTCACACAGCAGAGCTCCAAGTTCCATCTGGGATCCATTATAAACATCACAGCAAACCTCACTTCAACCAGTGACCTTCTGCACTACCTACAGTTTCACCTAGAGAGCATCAAAGACACGACGTCTACCATGGTCATGTTTGGATGCGACATGGAGAAGACACGTCGGATTTTTGAGATAACCACCCAGTTTGGTGTGATGCCTCCAGAATTGCACTGGATTATTGGGGATTCACAGAATGTAGAAGAGCTGAGGACAGAAGGTTTGCCACTGGGGCTCATTGCTCATGGGAAGACAACACAGTCAGTTTTTGAGCACTACGTGCAGGATGCGATGGAGCTGGTAGCAAGAGCTGTTGCAGCAGCCACCATGATTCAACCTGAGCTGGCTCTTATTCCAAGTACAATGAATTGCATGGACACAGATGAACGGAATATCACCTCAGGGCAGTATTTGTCAAAGTAAGTTTTTCCTCTTATTTTTTGTTTACTTTTTTTGGTAGCTAAAATGTGTTAGAGAGAAAAAAATAATTTCCCTCCCCCTCACCACCACTCTCAGTGGCTCAGCTATTGTGTTGTTAACCCTGCCTAATCCACACTTTCATTTCGGGGTTTACTCTTGCTTCATTACTTACTGTCAATATTGAAACTTACAGCTTGGCCACAGAGGTAGAATTATTTTAAAGCTGAATGTAGAAGATGGTGCTGCTCCACAGAAGTAGGTATCACATGGCAGACTCAACCTAGGTTACATATGAGAGGGAAAAGCCAAAGCTATTACATATTCTCTGAAGTTTTGAGAAACCTGAGAGAATACAAAACACATCAAGAAGGGAATACTAAACAAATGTAGAATACCTGCACTAACAAAGCCATCAGAGAGAATAAGAGCAGACCTATAGCCTTTGCTAGTATGATTTCATGGAAGCAAAGAATAAAAGATGGACCTTGACCACCTCAGAGGCCACTGCTGCTGGTGAGAGCACTCAAAACTATGAAGGGCTTTCTCTGTTGCTTGGTTTCAGCTTCTGGTAAAACTATTCCTGTAGATCACTGCATGTCGCTACCAGGAAGTTACTCCCAAAACCACTCAGGGACTCGTATAGAAATACTCTGGTTTTCAACATCTGAGAGGAAAAATTGCATGGTTCCTTCTGAAAACAAGCAGAAAGTTCTGTGCTAAGTAGGTGAGTTCATCAGCTGATTCATATCCAATAACTGTTGCAAGTTTCTCCCCCCACTCCCCCTTATTATAACTGATTTTCAGCAGACAGATAGTGTTAGATGGATTTAGGATAAAAGGTATTGAAGATTTTTCTAAGTGAAGTTTGCGGCTTTTCCTTATATCTGAGGTGTGTTTTCACAGTAATACAGCAGGACTGTTCAAAACACAACCATTGGAGATGCTGGCAGTTCTTGAGCTGGCTCTCATCTATAACTTTGAGACCAAAAACTCCATTTCCCATGAGTGAAAAAAGACACAGGAGTAAATATTGCACTGACTTGCCACATCCCCACTGACTTGTGATACTGATTTTGTCTCATAATTCTGAGTGCTTTAATTAGATCATGCTTAGGTTTCTGAAAAGCAGAACTTAGTAACAGGCTTTGTAAAGTAACATATTTGAGGGCAGAAGTTTTCTGAACAGAGTTGTAGGGCATTGAGAAAGGGACAAACAAATAAGAAAGCAAAGGTAAAGCTCTTTTATTCTTGAAAACTGCTTCTTCATTCTTGCTTCCTGAAGAAAACAACTACCTTCTGTTATATTTTGGGAGGCAGTGTGCAATTTCACACCTGTGAAATTTCTCTTTCTACCATCTCAGTAAAAGATACTGTGGAAAATAAAAAAACGGATCGTGTTCCCATCTTGGCATCTGCTTGTGAGCACTATTAAGGACAAGATAAACCCTTGCTGTGAGTAACTGTGGCTGTTTTTATTCGGTGTGAGAGATTCCTGGTGGCCAGTGCTGATGTATTTTGAGTTAGCAGCCTGACTGTTAACTCAAGAGAGGCAATTTCTCAGGCATGAAGCACTGAAGAGTGGCTTAACTGCAGCCAGCCTTGCTCATTGCATGGCTGGGCCTCCAGAGAGGAAACTTCTCTCAGCTGCTTCATTGAGTGTTTTGCTCATGTGGGCGTTTTTCTGATTGAATGAACCCAATCTGCCTTGACATGCAGCCTGGGAGCTGGGGTGGGAGAGGATGGAGAAAGCAGGGAGCTTTTCTTCCCTCAGCTTCAGCATGTAGTTAACTTTTCCCGTGAGCTGCCACAGCTGACACCTGAGCTTTGATAGCCAGCACTGTGCTCCTGCATTGGCTCTGCGTAGATGTAAAGTGCCACCCAGGAGGGGAATAAGGATTGGGAACAAGACCAAGATCCATGGCAGAGCATATTTTTATCTGCGTGGATATGGATATAGATGTGCAAACCCCTGTGGATGGTGCTGTTGTAAGTCTCCATCTTACAGTGAGATCAGTTCTCTCATCCATGCCTGACTGCTCATAGGACCTATGCTCATTGACAGAAGAGGCATTCAAATTGCTAAGCTTCATCTTGTCTTACAGTTTTAATTAGTCTTGCAGCTCTAACTAGTCTAACAGTGTAACTCTCGAACTTCAAAGGCCAAGCAGCATGCTGTTTGCTTGCCCGTTCTACCTACCTCTTGCCTCCGTTAAATTTTCTGAGACTCATGTAGAGTCGCCAAAACACCAAGTTAGCAGTAAAATAAAATCATATAAGGGTAGTTCAAAGATGCCAGTACTGGAGTGAGGTGATGCTGCTAAAGCTTTGATATGCAGCAAAGCACATGAAAGACAAATAAAGCTGAAATGAGCAAATGAGCATTAGTCAAACTGAAGTTATGCTAATAAAGGTTTGATACAGTTATCATAACTTATCATTGTGATGATCAGCTCACAAATACTGGCATAACATCAAGGAAATTCATTAATAGGATACATTGAGTTGGAAGGGAACTTCAAAGGCCATCTATTCCAACCCCCCTTCTGTGAGCAGGGTCATCCTGTACTTGATCAGGTTGCTCAGAGCCTTTAGCAAACCTGATCTCTCTGAACAGCCTCTTCCAGTGGGAAAAACTTTTTCCTAATGTGTAACCTAAATCTGTCCTGCTCTAGTTCCAAACCATTGCCCCTTGTCCTGTGGCTCTGTGCCCTGGCAAACAACCCTTCCCCAGCTTTCCTTGAGCCCCTTCAGATGCTAGGAGGACACCAAGAAGTCCCCCCAGTCTTGTCTTCTCCAGGCTGAACAGTCCCATTTCTCTCAGCCTGTCATTGGATCATCTTCATGGCCTCTTCCAGTCCTGCTCCAACGTGTCCATTTAGCTGCTGCAGTCAAACAGCTGCTCCTTCTGAAATTACTTTGGTTGGAACTAGATGTTCTTTAAGGTCCCTTCCAATCCAAACTGTTCTGTGATTCTTCTTGTGCACAATGATTTTCCTGCAAGATCCATCATGAGCCCTGCTGAAAAGACAGCTGCTCGGATGTTGCTCATGTTTGTATGCAATATTCTACACTTGTAATTCCCAAAGATTCATGCCAGAGGCTGCTGGCTTAAATTATGTAGTCAGATCCTCTTCTCCAGTTCCTAAACTTATTGAATAAGGGAGTTTATACGTGAAATCCCTGGCATGAGTTTCACTAGTGCTGCCTACAGCGTATGCAAATGATAAGCAGACACAGTCACTCAGGGATAAAACAGAGTGTGGTGAGAATATCTCCCACATGGCTCCCCTCGTTTATTTTGATTAATGTCCTGTCACAACCAAAAAAATGCAGAACATGCAAATCAGCTGCAGAAGTAAGCCACTAACTCAATAAGGTAGTGAAGTTGCCCATTTAAATGCTACTAAATCTCTCAGATAACTGCCTCTAACACAATTCAACCAGAGGACAGGCACAGAGGGCTGGATTCACCCTCATGGGCACACTTATTTCTACAGTGAAAGTCAGAGAACACACTGTATAAATTCCTCTGTTCCCGTTCTACCTGCAGAAAATTAATTTAATGCATTATTCCATAGCTTCGTGCACTCCCAAAGCACCTGATCTGCAGCTTTCTAATATCCAAGTCAGGCTGGAGTAGTAGCATGGGGCCAGATTCATCAGAACTTGGGCTGTCTGAGGACTTGTCTCCCACAGTTTAGGCCTTTTGTGAACTGTCAGCACTATTTTCCTCACTTAAAGCAATTCTTTCAGAACTTCACATACAAATTCATAACCACATGCAGTGGTTTTGCTGTTAATACCCTAGTGATAGCTTCAGCATCTAAGCCCATCAAGGTGTGTGAGGAAAAAGTCATGCAATTTTTTTACAAAGGCTGAGGAGGAAAAGTAAAACACAGGTAAGTTTATGGACACATAAACCTTTCTTTAGTGTTTAAGATTTCTTTCCCCTATAATCTGTGTCATGATAGTGTTTATACACACAAATATGCAAGTATACTACTGAATATGAAACACAGGGTAGGTGAGAAGGACTTGTCAAACAGTAGCAGACACCATTGTTTGGTGAAGGTGTGCTATCTTTTAACTAACACTAGACAAACTAAAAATGAGTAGAGATTGTTCAGCCTGGAGGAGAGAAGGCTCTGGGGGATCTCATTGTAGCTTCTCAGTACCTGAAGGGGGGGCCTACAGAAAGCCTGGGATGAGAGTTTTTCGTCCGGTAAAGCATGGCGGGACTAGGAGTAATGGATGCAAATTGGAAGAAGGGAGATTTAGGCTGGAGATAAGAGAGAAGTTTTTTATGGTGAGGGTGATGAGACACTGGAAGAGGTTGCCCAGAGAGGTTGTGGATGCTCTCTCCCTGGCAGGTTTAAGGCCAGGCTGGATGAGGCACTGAGCAACCTGCTCTACAGAGAGGTGTCCCTGCCCATGGCAGGGGAGTTGGAACTAGATGATCTCTAATCCTGTGCTACCCAAAACCATTCTGTGATTCTATGAATGTGTAATTTAAAAAACAATAAGCACATTTATGCATCTGTCCTCTTCATAAACACATTTGTGCATTTTTAGGCATAATTTTCAGGTCTGAGTAAACCCACATACAGATCATTTGCTTTTGAGAGTATTGGCTGTGTAATCATTTCATAATAACCTAGCTTGGGAGGGACGTTTCAGATCATCTTTTTTCAAACTCAGCCTACTCAAAACAGAAAGCACAAGAAGAATTTTGAAGCCATCTCAGAGAGGACTACCACACAATCAATCACTTTCAAAACTATGATATTTAGTTGTGTAAATTCAGCCTTTGCTGAGTGTAAAGTGTAAAATTGTATGACTTCTTTGCTAAGTTGATAAAGTCTTGGGAAATGCAGAGTCCCAAGACTGTATTTGATAAAACTCTATAAAAAATCACCAAAAATCATCATAGGCCAAACAGAAGCATGTACTTGCTGTGAATTTAGCCCTTTCAAATCAATTTAAGGCTATTTTTAATCCTGTTTAGCTATTGAAAAAACTGTTAACACTGTGTAAAGTACATGCCTTGCTTATTGAGGCTGGAATGACATCTGTAGCCTTTCTGCTTCTTTTAATACTTGCTTTCCTTCAATTCCCAACACAAANCATCATAGGCCAAACAGAAGCATGTACTTGCTGTGAATTTAGCCCTTTCAAATCAATTTAAGGCTATTTTTAATCCTGTTTAGCTATTGAAAAAACTGTTAACACTGTGTAAAGTACATGCCTTGCTTATTGAGGCTGGAATGACATCTGTAGCCTTTCTGCTTCTTTTAATACTTGCTTTCCTTCAATTCCCAACACAAATGAGAGGCATTACATTCCACTATGACAGCTAAATAGTCGGTCTTCTGAGTGCCTCTTGCTGAAAAGTATGTCTCTGAGTAACCTCACAGCATATTAGCAGAAATTTAACTCAATTATTTTTGAAGGCATCACCCAACTAAGACTTCATTGATCTTAAACAGTCCACTACTGCAAAATGCACAGCAGCTTTCTTGCTACCAAAGTGCCATTCAGCTGGTTGTGTGGTATTTGTTATAGAATCATAGAATGGTTTGGGTTGAAAAGGACCTTAAAGATCATCTAGTTCCCATAGGCAGGAACACCTCCCACTACACCAGGTTGCTCAGTGCCTCATCCAGCCTGACTTTAACCGCCTTCAGAGGGGGGGCATCCCCAACCTCTCTGGGCAACTGCTTCCACACAGTAAATAATTTCTTTCTTATATCCAGCCTGAATCTCCCCTCTTCCAATTTACATCCAGTATTCCTAGTCTTTCTGTCACATACCCTATTAAAAAGTCCTACACCAGCCTTTCTGTAGGCTCCCTTCAGGTATTGATAAGCTACTGTGAGGTCCCCCCAAGCTGCCTCTTCTCCAGGTTCAACAACCCCACCTCCTTCAGCCTTTCCTCAGAAGGGAGGTGCTCCAGCCCTTTGATCATCTTTGTGGCCCTCCTCTGCACTTGCTCCATCAGCTCAGAGTCCTTGTTTTGAGGGCTCCAGAACTGAACAAAATACTGCAGTTGGGGTCTCACCAGAGCTGAGGGTCGAAGTCACCTCCCTTGTCCTGCTGGCCACACTTCTCTTGATACAGTCCAGGGCTGGGTTGACTTCTGGGCTGCAAGTGCACACTGCCAGTTTGTGTTGAGTTTCTCATCCACTGACACACCTAAATCCTTCTCTGTAGGACTGTGTCCAAGCCACTCTCCACCCAGCCTGTATCTGTGCTTTGGTTTACCCCAACCCTAGAGCAGGACTTGGCACTTGGGATTTTCTCCCTATGACACCCATTTTCTGCTCAGTTCACAATGCCCATTATCCATGTCATTTTGGCCAGTTTGAAAGTCACTTACCAGAAGCTGAATTCAATCTGCTGGGAAGACCAGAGCTATCAAACATTGCCAGACAATGCAAACAAAATGTTTTTATTGCAAATACTTAACCGGCACACTTTGTGACAACTGGTGCATTGTCAAAAATTGCACTTTTAAGAACAATACTTTTGCAGATGCTTTAAGGAACTCTGAGGGGGTTTTGGTAAGAATTGAGAGTCCCTTTCTTGACTCTGAAGAGGCTAGCAGTGACTTACCAATGCCAAATATGCAATTTCTAATCCAGACTGGTTCACCCCAGTGCCTGAAAGCTGTTGACAGCAATTCATAGCATCTGTTATATAAGCTAGATCGCACAGAGATTGTAGGGGTTTTTTTCTTAGGAGGACATTTCAGGTGTTTTTTTCCACTCTTCTATTTTCAGATGCATTTTTAACTAGGAAACTGACTACAGCTCTCATGATTTCTGCTTAGAACTGACCTATATTTCATTAATTTATGAGGCAAAGGTAACTGAAAAAGAAATTCTTATTCTCACACTCTCTCACTTTCTCTAGTAAGGTAGAAGAGTGACTTTCCTGAAGAGTTTTCATTTCCACTAGAAATGCAGGAGAGCAATCCATATTATACTGTAGTCATAAATTAATTTACATATTCATGGTGCCTTAGGAAATCTATTAATGACCCAGGTGTTCAGCGACATCCCCAGTTTATTCTTGTAGATGTGAATTCATAGTGTCTACATGCTTCAACATGGGGTCTTCAGTTATCTTCTTCTGACTCAGCTTTCTCCCTCCAACAGGTTTTTAGCAAACACAACCTTTGATGGCCTCAGTGGCCACATTAAAGTGAAAGGCTCCTCCATCATCAGTTCAGAGAACAACTTCTTCATCTGGAACCTGCAGCACGATCCTGTGGGAAATCCAATGTGGACTCGTCTGGGGAGCTGGCAAGAGGGAAAAATAATCATGGACTATGGGATATGGCCAGAACAGGCCCAGAGACATAAAAATCACATGCAGCACCCCACCCGGCTGCACCTCAGAGTGGTAACTCTCATTGAGCACCCATTTGTCTTTACAAGGGATGTAGATGATGAAGGTCTTTGCCCAGCAGGGCAGCTGTGCCTGGATCCTTTGACCAATGATTCATCTGTGCTGGATAACCTGTTTGAAACCCTTCAGGGAGGGAATGGCACTGTTCCCATTGAGCTGAAGAAGTGCTGCTATGGCTACTGCATCGATCTCCTGGAGAAGCTTGCTGAAGATATGAATTTTGACTTTGACTTGTACATTGTTGGTGATGGAAAATATGGAGCCTGGAAGAATGGCCACTGGACAGGACTGGTGGGCGACCTTCTTGCTGGGACAGCTCACATGGCAGTGACATCATTTAGTATTAACACTGCCCGCAGCCAAGTGATTGATTTCACCAGTCCTTTCTTTTCAACCAGCCTGGGCATCCTAGTGAGGACCAAAGACACAGCAGCTCCTATTGGAGCCTTTATGTGGCCACTTCATTGGACTATGTGGCTGGGGATATTTGTTGCTCTACACATCACTGCTGTATTCCTCACGTTATATGAGTGGAAAAGTCCTTTTGGGATGACCCCCAAGGGAAGGAATAGAAACAAAGTCTTCTCTTTCTCCTCTGCCCTGAATGTCTGCTATTCGATCTTGTTTGGAAGAACAGCTGCCATTAAACCCCCCAAGTGCTGGACTGGAAGGTTTCTAATGAATCTATGGGCTATTTTCTGCCTTTTTTGTTTGTCCACATACACAGCCAACCTAGCTGCTGTCATGGTCGGAGAGAAGATCTATGAAGAGCTTTCTGGAATACACGACCCAAAGGTAAAGCATATCTGTTGTTATTATCTCAGCCTTTTCTTCTTCACAGTTGAAATTCATTGCTGCATAATTTATAGTTTCTAATAAGGTCATAAAGCATTAATCTGTGTGGGAAACTGCAGTTGGGCTACAATTCATTACCATCTGATGGCACTTCAGTAGGAAAGTTCAATGGGAGAAGATCTTTAAGCATCCACAGGATCGTAAGAGAGACTTCAAATATTGAGAGTGAGGAGGAAGGTGGAAGTTTTTGGTGTTAACTGCTGCAGAGAAGAAAAGTGTCTTCTACATGCAGATTAAGGCTTACGTTTCAGTCCTGAAGTTCCTTCAGCTGTATGATTTGGGTCACCCTGGGACCTGCTCAAACCAAACCACCACACAGGACAAAGACAAACCTACTGATGGTCTAGGAAGGATTTTGCAAGTATTTCACAGGTTATAACAGTGCTTACAAAGGCCTTGCTGTCAAAATTCCCCACAAATGATACATCAAATAGAGCAGAACTGCAATAATTTCAAAAATCCTACCTTCTGCATCAAAACAGTGGAATTCACTTTACAAGTAGTCAGACATTTGATTTGCAGTGTTGTTTCTGCTGGGGAGCTGTCATGGGAGGAGATGAATTATGTTGTAAACAACCCATCTGCAAATAGCTCACACTTCCTGGTACTTTTTGGTAAGGTGTGGAACGATGTAGATGCAGGACTGCCTCCACCCACTCTCTCCTCTCCTGCCAGGGGGAGAATGAAGGAAAGATTCTTCAGTTGCAATTTAAGTCCAATTATTTTATAAGACTATTCTGATTTTGTTTGCCTTGAAGTTATAATGGTCATGAAAAGGATTGTAGGGAGACCAAGATATCCATCTCTCAAACCATCAGCACAAAAGAGATGCAGACCTGTTGGAGGGGGTCCAAAGGAGAGCCACAGGTGTGACTAAAGGGCTGGAGCACCTCTGCAAGGGCAGGCTGGGAGAGCTGGGGCTGTTCAGCCTAAGAAGAGAAGGCTGCACCTGGGGAGACCTCACAGCAGCCTTCCAGTACCCGAAGGGCTACAGGAAAGCTGAGGAGCAGCTGTTTTCCTAGGGCATGGAGTGATAACACTAAGTCAGGGTTAGCTTAGATGCTAGTAAGAAGTTTTTCCCCATGAGGATGCTGAGGCAGTGGCCCAGATTGCCCAGAGAGGTATATTAGTAAGAAGTTCTTCCCCATGAGGGTGTTGAGGCACTGGCGCAGATTGCCCAGAGAAGCGCTAGAAGCTTCATTCCTGGAGACCCTCAGAGCTGGACTTGATGAGGAACTGAGTAACCTGATCAAGTGCAGAATGTCCCTGCTCACTGAAGGGGGCTTTGAGCAGATGGCCTTAGAAGGTCCCTTCCAACTCTGCTATTCCATGTGAATACTTGGCTGCAGGTGACACAAGAGCAGACATCATCTTCATCGGACAGCTACTCTCAGGGACAGGGTGGCAACAGCAAATTTCCCTTGGTTTTTTGGCTCTTTACCCCTGAAAATGTGAATTTATTGTCTGCAGTTTTATACTTGTGACAAAACATCTGGTATACAGCTTAGAAAACACCCACCATCAATTTGTCTCAGGTCCTTTCTGAATTGGTACAACATTGTGCCACTGGGAAAAGTGACTTTAAGAACTCAAGAGCTAAACATTTATTTTACTTTTGTAAATTGGGTAAAGAAAGGTTACATATGTCCCTCCTGACATCGAAGACTGCACTCCATCTGTTATGGTGGTAAAACCTTGCATTCAGACTAATGGCTGTCCAGCTTTGACATTGTGAGTGTGACTTCTGACTTCACACACTTCCTCCAACTATTCCTAGAGTATTTTCTACCAAAAATATTTTAAACAAAGAACAGTAATTCTCATGGTTAGCCTGGAGCACTTTAAAATTTGTTTATGACTCACAGCAAATTGCTGATACTAATCTGTTCCTTCCCTCCTAGAGAAAAAATATTGTCAATACTACATTGACAGCTTCAGAAATTTAAGCTGCAATAGTCCAGGAATCATGTATTGCTTTTGTTTAGAGCATTCTGACTAAGCAAATGGGAGCTTTCATGTGAATTTCCCAAGATCCAGGCATATCTCTGTTGCACTTATTGATAGTTTTGTGAACTTGAAAATAAGATTAACCTTCTACTCTTTTCATGGGCATCACCTCATTCACCAAATTATCATAGAATCATAGAATGGTATGGGTTTGAAGGGACCTTAAAGATCCTCTAGTCTTAACCCCCTTCCATGGGCAGAGACACCTCCCACTACACCAGCTTGCTCAATGCTTCAGTCATCCTGGGCTTAAACACCTCCAGGGAGGGGGCATCCACAACCTCTCTGGGCAGC
This sequence comes from Turnix velox, assembly GCA_013400935.1. NCBI lineage: Eukaryota > Metazoa > Chordata > Aves > Charadriiformes > Turnicidae > Turnix > Turnix velox. Next base: position 21,822 of record VZTY01033741.1, read on the forward strand.
CTCTTCCAGTGTCTCACCACCCTCATAGTGAAGAATTTCTTTTTTCTATCCAGCCTAAATCTCTCCTCTTCCAATTTGTATCCATCGCTCCTAGTCCTGCCATCCTTTATCCAATGAAAAAGTCCTTTCTGTAGGCTCCCCCTTCACGTATTGATAAATTAAATTGCATCATATTATGTCCTGTTTTTCTGTATCATTATTGTGACTGATGTTGTTCCTAAAGCAGGTATTGGGAAAATTCTGCAGTTGCAAGAAAGTGAAATTAATATAAAGCTGTGCTGTTCAGTCCAGGTAGCTGAGTTACAAAAATCAAGTTCAGGGCAATGAAGCATATCAAGTGCCACAAACACAGGAGTTAGTCCTGAACAGACCTTCTGCTGAATCATGAGAAATTGTGGATGCCTACCTCCCTGGAGGTGTTTAAGGCCAGGCTGGATGAGGCATTGAGAAACCTGGTCTAGTGGGAAGTGTCCCTTTTTCATTTCAATATAGTTTTAAATGTTCTCCTGCTGCTCTCAAGGTGTAAATGCCTTTGAAACAGTGCTTTTGAAATGTTTTTGAAAAACAAAGCCTGAAACAAGGGAGCAACCTTCTCAAGGCAGCACAGGATGTATTATTTCTTTAGGCTGGCAACCACCAACAGTAAATCCTATCTCAGACTGCAAACAGTCAGGAAAGAAGACAAGTTATGAAAAATATTTTCTTTTTTTGAAGATTAGAAACCTGTGTCTAAAGTCAGTATTGCCAGAAGTATCTATGGTCTCTGTTCTGGTTGAAAAAAAGAGGCAAGGTTACCTGAACAAATAATATCTGCCTTTCTAGAAAAATTACTTGTACAGCAGTGATGTGCAATTCAGGTAGCAGTACAGTGTTTGAGCACTTCCTTATTGCAATTCAGCAAGGAAAACATGGTTTTCTCTAGCTGCTGAGGTCTTAAAGGTACAAGATTTTCATCAGAAATCAAAAGAAAATTAGTTGTGGCACAACCACTAATCACAAGACAAAGTGGAATACAGAAGTAGAAACGTCAGTTGGGCCATTAAATGTTCTAGTGATGTTGAAGTAGAAATCAGGAAATAAATATCACCACAATGCTGACAGGAGAAGCCACCAGTGAGGCAAGGCAAACCAGATCAGAAGGCAAGGAATGTGAGTCTGGAGAATGTAGGTATTGAAATAACTGAATTTTGGAAACTTAATATATGTTACTCTGTAGGAATCTTAACAAGGATGGGTCACTAAATTTATACAGACAAGCAGTGATAGAGCAATGGCGTTTAACTACAGCAGGACAGGTTTAGATTAGCCATGAGGAAGAAGTTCTTCCACATGAGAGTGGTGAAGCACTGGAACAGGTTGCCCAGAGGTTGCCCTGGAGACTCTGAAGGCCAGGCTTGCTGAGGCTCTGAGCAGCCTGATCTAGTGCAGGATATCCCTGCTCACTGCAGAGGTTTGGACTAGATGAAGTTTTGGAGGCCCCTTCCTACTCACTGCATTTTATGAGCCAGTGATACTATGGAACACCTGGAGTATCTATTACAGCTGGTGGATCCGTCTATTAAGTTACATGTCTGGTGACTTTCTACAATAGGACCTAGAACATAGTAAATCATTTGTAGAAATATTAAAGCAATGTCCTGCCACCTTAAAATCGTAGTCTTTGAGGAGAAGGGGCAGTTTTGGACACAGCTTCCACTTTTCTCTCATTTTCTAATTGTACACATTTTAAACCATCATCGTGTAAGAGTGGAAACTGCAGACAGAGCTTCAGGAAACTCACTCAAACTTGTTCAGTCTGCTGATTGAACACCAGAGGGTAGCTGCAGCAAGTACACACCAGTTACCCAGAGGAAACTTGTAGCAGTGTCCCAATTCCCTCTTACGAAGCTCTCTAGAGAACACTACAAAGATGTTTAAAAACTTATTTGCAGACAGAGAAGATGGGGAAGGAAGAAAATCATTGGATCATTTTAAACTGCTTTTATTCCTTCTCTCATCTGAATCCCAATGGCTTTATTTTTTTCTCTTCAGAAGCATGTGTCTTCATGGCTGTTGTGTCTTTTGGCCATTCTCACAACAAATACAGATAAATTATGCTGCAGTTTCAAGTATGGCTTCCATAAAGTGGTGCTGTCATCATGTGAGTAGTGACAGGGACCTTCCAGATCATCAAGCCCAGCCATCAACCTAAATTTGACAAGAACCAGCCTAAAAACATCGCTCTAAGCTCTGTGTTTGCCCATTTCTTCAATCCCTCCAGGGATGGGGCCTCCACCCTTTCCCTGGGCAGCCTGTTCCAAACCTTGATAACCCTTTCAGTGTAAACATTTTTCCTAGTATCCATCCAAACCCTCTTCTGGCACAACTTGAGGCCATTAACTCTTGTCCCATTGCCTGCTCCTTAGGAGAAGAGACTGTTCTCCGTCTCTCTACCTTCTTGCTTCAGGCAGTTGTAGAGAGCAAGAAAGTCTCCCCTCCACCTCCTTTTCTCCAGGCTGATCACCCTCAGCTACTCCTCGTAGGATTTGTTCACCAGACCCCTCTCCAGCTCCATTGCCCTTCTCCAGACCAACCCCAGAACCTTAATATCTAGGTCTTGGTGCCAGTGAAGAAGAAATTATCTGTAAATACATGAGGGCTTCAGGCCTTTCTTTGTTCAGCAAGCCTGCAGCAAAGACACAAACACAGTAAAACTCTTCATAAAAAAGTTAAAAAAATAGACTCTTATTTACGAGATCTACCCAAGGAGTGGGGTTTTCTTCTTGGCTAGAGGACCTGAAGCAGGCATTGTGCTTTCAGGCTTCTGATGCAAGGGCATATGTCAGAGATGCACCATGAAGTCCAGAGCATGTTGAGTGGTTCAGATGGTCTGGGGGGAAATAATTGTGGGAGCCCAGAGGACAAGAAATATTTCAAACATGCCAACAAGAGATCATACAACAGCAGAAGCTGAGGAAGTGGACAGATTTTCCACAAAATGTCCAATGCAATGCCTGCCCTTTCTTTCTGGGTAATGTGTCATTCTTTCAACAACAAAATAAGCTTCTCAAGTGGTATCCAATCACAGCCACTTCTGTGACTGTTGTCACGTTTCTTTGATGTTCTTAGGGTACACTTGAGTATCTATGCCCACTAATTTGCTATTTTGCTTCTCTAGACATCTTTCATCATATCCTTTGACAGTGGCAAAGGTGCACCTTGTATTTCAATGAAAAATACTGTAAGTATTGAGATTCAATTAACAAAAGTGCTTGCACATCCTACTGTCAGGAATTTCATCATGTTAGCTTTACACATCTGCAGTGGAGACAGTACGTTTGATTTACTTAGTCTAATATCCTTTTGCAGTTAGCTGGAAGAAGGCATCCCATTGGGCTTCTGTTGATGACATTTTGTTCAGGACAAGATCATCCAAATCATTCCCTGAATGTGCCTGTCTTTCTCCATCATAAAATTATCTAATCATAGGGTTGGAGGGAACCTTCAAAGGTCATATTGTTCAACCTTCCCTACAGTGACCAGGTTGCTCAGAGCCTTCCAACCCAAACCATTCTCTGATTCTAACAGGAAACCACAATCTGTTGCCTGTTGGAAATCATAATTTTTTTCCCCCAATAATCTATTTTTCCTACAGTAATTCACACTTACTATATTATTCTTAGCTCTCTTAGAATAAATCCTAGCTCAAAGATACCTCTGTCCAGAAAACTCTTTAAGTGCTATTAAGAATTGTTAAGAAATAAACACACATTTAAGTTCGTATTCTCCAGATTTCTGTTCTTAGACCCATTTTTTTGCACTAAAACTGCCTGCAACAGTTTAGAATCTCTACTCTCAGCCCTTAGCTGCACATCTCCTGCAGAGCACAGCAAATCTTAGTGCTAATTATTGTCACTCAGACTGGAAGTGTCAATAATGAGGCTTTATTTTTGAACAGAGATGTTAAGTTGTATTTCTTTTCATGTATGCTGTGATTGCCATCCAGGAGAATAAGTTGTCAGTACTGGGCTGTGCATTTGTTTCTGCTTATTGACTTCAGTGCAGCTGTAAAGATTTATGCCAACTGATGACTTAGCTGAGCTGGATTCAAAGTGACAGGTTTTATATAAAATCTACATTATCCTGGCAAGCCAAGAATCGGCTCCACTGAAACGTTTTGTTGCAAGAGAGAAGGGAGAGGGAGCTTTCAGACACATTCTGCATGCACCACCTCCTGGAGACCGTGGGAACATCCCCGCTTCCCCAGCCTGAACATAGGGGACAGTTTCTGAGCAAAACCTGCACTTCCAGAAGTTCGACTGTGAATTTTCATCTGCTAAAATTTGTAATTCGCTGTGCTTCACTGTGAATAATTTCCTTTTCTTTCATCCCCCTCCACACACGAGTTAGTTTTCACCAGTTGTTTTTTGTCAGAGTTCTTGCAGATAAGTAGGGAAAAGCCCACGAACACAGTTCTACACTGTTAGTTTTTTTTTTTTAGTTCATTTCTTTTCCCCTGAAAATTATCTCAGCACTACCTATTGTATTTCTTTTATCAGTGGGCCATGAGAAATCTATTAGCAGCTAGCTAGATGACTGCTTAAATGTATTGGTTACATAAGGCAAGATGAAATTATGTTGCTTCATATGCTGAAGGGAGAAGACTCACTGACACAGATCTTTAAAAGCATGTTAGTTTCTCTCAGCAGAGCAGACCACTTAACCTACTCTTCTCCAGCAATTAGCAACAGAAAATGAAGGTTTTCAGGGGTATGAACTAGTTCCCTGCCAGAGATTCATGCTGACCCACAGCAGTTGTGAGGATACATGAGATGTCCATTAAACACCTCAACATGACAACTAACCAGCACTACAGCAGCGCAGAGCTACCGAGACCTTTTAATAACAATTTTTCCTCAAAAGTTTTTTTTTTTTTTTAAGTTTAGAAAGGATTTTTGACCATGTTCTCCTTCTCTGTAACCTATTAAAATTTCAAAAGTAGCATTGAAGGTATGTAGGGAAGAGCTGAATCCAGGTTAACACTTCATCTGCCCCTGCAGGGTGCAGTCACTGTCACTGCTCTCCATTGTGTACCAAGCTATTCTTTTCTCCATGAGGACTAGCGTTGAATGGTATTGAATTTTGGAAAGGAGAGGCTAACTGAATAAACAAAGAAATAATTTTAATGGTTTGAGATGCAGATTAAAAATTAAGTTTCCTGAAGCACTTTTTTTGCCTCCTGCCACCTATGAAGATGGCCAAAATAGTTCTGAATCCTACTCAGTGTGGCACTTAGGGAGGCACCTGATCGATCAAGCACCAGAAAATATTTCAGTCACTTCACTACTTACAGAAGATAACCATAATTTCTTTCCCCAGCAATTACTCTTGAGATGTTCCTTGTCTCTTCGCAGCTCCCAGCAAGCTCAAACTCCTCAGGATCAGAAGGCAGTCATTGCCTGCTTTTTTTGGAGCTGAGACTATCTTTTCACTGTGTTTATGTTCTGAACACCTAGGGTTCATAAACATGGTGCAAAAATACTTGATAAGCAAGTATGATACAAACCTCAGAATGACAGCAGACAGGCAGGGTACCAAGTGGAGGAAATTCTATCAGTTAAATATCCTGCCATTACAGTGCCATTACAGAGAAACCAGAACTTGCTAGAAATACCTCAGAACTCAACATCCTGACTTTGGTATATGAGATGCTGGCAGTGTATCATTCCTTTTCAGTTTTAAAACCCAACTTGCTTTGAGTATTTCTATGCCTGATTCTTCTCTAGGTGTTCTCAGCCGACTGATGGCACCGAATACAATGTCACTGTATTACATTAACTGGAATGTGTCAAGTAATGCAAAATCTCTGACATTTAGGGTTGTATTTTCATGTTTCTGCTCCTGTGGTTTTATCACATTGGTGTTTTCATGCATAATTGGCACCCCTAAACCATAGATGTATGTAGGCACCCAGTTCTTCTCAACGTCTTCCCAAATAAAACAAGTTTTCCCCCTTCCCACTCAGCAGATGTTTTAACAACACAAGACAGAAACTAGGAAGATTTGGAAGTAAGGTGCCAAGCCAAGGAAACTGGTATCTGCAGTGTTAGCTTTTGGCAGGAGGCAGTACAAACATTGTTTGTCTAGTAGCATAATGTTCTACGTGAGGTAAAAAAGGCTCTGAGGAGTATATAGTATAAGAAAACAGCATCACAGAATGTCAAGGGTTGGAAGGGACCTGGAGAGATCATCTAGTCCAAACATTACCCCTTGTTTGTTTTCTTACTCATGATATAGTTTCATAAAAATTGAGAAATATTCTAGGAAATATTGGGACAGCCTGTGTGTCCCATAATAGACAGTGTCCTCAGAAGTCGCAGGGACAGCATTGGTGCCACTATTTCAGAAAACATACTCACTTCCAAAGTTCTTTGGATTTTCTCCTGAGTCTCCATTCATCACTTCCCAGAAGGATTTCCTAGTCCTCTTTGTCAAGAGCTCTGTCTTCACTCAAGGTGGTTATCTTCCTTAGGTCCCAGACCTATGCAGTAAGATCCTCTGGTCTTTTAAGTCCACAGCCCTGAGCCTATGGAGTCAGAGTACAGATTCAAGACAACAAGTGCTCGTTTCCCTCTGACACATACTTCCCTCTGCTGCAGGGGATCATGTGACCATCTCTGTGTCACTTCTGACCCAGATCCAAATGGGAGGTCACCAACTGTCTTGCAACTTCGTGTGCAACAGCTTTCTCAGCCTAGAGAAGAGAAGGCTACAGAAAGGCTGGGGTATGACTTTTTAATAGGGTACAGGGTGGCAGGACTAGGGGTAATGGATGCAAATTGTAAGAGAGGAGATTTAGGCTGGAGCTAAGAGAGAAGTTCTTTTCTGTGAGGGTGCTGAGACTCTGGAACAGGTTTCCCGGAGGGGTTGTGGATGCCCCTCTCCCTGGAGGTATTTAAGGCCAGGCTGGATGAGCATTGAGCAACCTGGTGTAGTGGGAGGTGTACCTGCCCATGACAGTAGGGTTGGAATTAGGTGATCTTTGAGGCCCCTTCCAACCCAAACTATTCCATGAACACAAAACTGGGTGATGGGATGTTCTGCAGTAGTATGGCTGTGCCCTAGTGCTCCAGACATTAAACTCATTTTACTGATGTGAAATCTCTCTACAGTATTTGAGCTGCAAAAATCATGTTAACTGCTGGAGCCTCCCATTTCTTTGAGAGAGCCACCAACCAGCAACACCAACCAGCTTTTTAACCTCTGAAAAACACCAGCTTTTAACTAGTGCAGGGATACATTCGTACACGTGCTGTTACCTGCCCAGGCCACCAGTGCTTCCCAACTTCTCCCAGTCGGCATCTTGTCTGGTGCAGTCTGCAGGTCACTATGGCCTTGCTTGCTGATCTTCTTTGGCTGGCTACTTGCTAAACATTCATCAACAATCCTTAGCTCCAGTGCCACAATTTGATCAAGAACAAAAGCGGGAGATAGTTTTGAAATTTTACAAAGCTATATACATATGCATTATTTTGTATTTATTAATTCATATGCCACTAGTATGCAAAATAATAAGCACTTTTAGATATTCCATTTGCAAAAGCTCCACTGCTTTTGTTGATAGCAAAGGTTGCTTGGGAATGTGGAGTGAGCCTGCTGGCTGAGATGCTATTATATTCAGGGCCAATGACCCTTTTAAAAAAAGAAAAATGGAGCAGTTTCCTTTGCTCCCACATCTTCAAAAAAGAGCTCTGGCAGTTAAAGAGATTAATAAAGGGGAATATGTCACCTGTGCCCATAACTATCTTTACATCTTGTTCAATGAATTGTCTAGCTGGGGCTTCATTTGTCCCTGAAGGCCTCTCTCCAGGTCAAAACAAACCTTGTCCCTTCTATTTCTTACAGTCATGGATGTCTGATTTGGGACGGACCTTTACAGGTTATCTCAGCTGGATGCCAGGAAGGCTCATGGCTGGAGATGGATTCATTTTATTTCTAAACATACTCAAATCACCAGCAAATCTCCAGGTACTCTGCAGATATAAAAAGTGTCAACACTTCCTGTTGCCCATTACCTGCTTTGTGATGGTTATTAGTCTTCCACACTGACTGGGGTTTGAATGAAAAAGCCCAGTAAAGTGCACTCAGAAGTGTCTTCTACACTTACTAGAAATACCTGCAATTTGTACAGCTGTTTCTTCTCAATAGGATGAAATCTATTTATGTATCCTACTATATTCACTATTTATGGTAAAAAAAAAAAAAAGGTAAGCAACCATTTCCCCAGTTTGAAAAAAAATACCCATTCTTCTTCTGCTGATTCTTTAAATGCTGACTTTTCAGAGTTCATGATTTCTCTGAAGCCCTAGGCATTACGATTCTGTTACTAGTTTAAAGAGAGCAGGAAGACTCAGTAGGAGGACTCCTAAAGTATGAAAAAGCCCCCCCAAAAACACAAAAGAAGCAGAAAAGAGAAATTAAAAAAGAAAAGGCAACTGGTAAGGCAAGACTCACGGGAAGGCTGTGACATTTCTCTATCCTGATGGGACATAGTCCTCTTCTGGGAAGATTCTGTGAAAAGATGGAAACCACAAATATCTAAGTAAGAAAGCAGCAGTGACTGCTGATGTCCTGTTTCCATCCTGAAGTTTTTAATCTTCTGTTGAAGCAAGTAACCACCATCAGTTCTAGCAGATTAGCAGTGAAGGTAGTGTGGGTAGTTCATCATCTGCTTTGGGCAGCATTTTGTTCCTGTTAATCCGCTGTTCTCAGGGCTGTGAGCAAAGCTTTCCCTTGTGTGGGTAAGCAGTAGGAAGAAGAAAACAGAAGCCCCCCAAAATGCAGGAAATTAAAACACAATTAAGATTTTTCATTCATAAAAGGAGTCCAGAGTCATCAAATACAAAGTGATTGTTGCTAAGAAAAAGCATAGATTTCCAGAATTAGGAAGAGCATACGGTTGGAAGGATCACTAGGTGACTTCCCTACATAGCTCCCACCAGAGATATGGTGCTGCAAGAGACAGGAGATTAAACCAGATGGACATTTGATCTAATAGATATTCTGGTGTAGTCATCAATTTTGTGGAGAAATTTGACAGCGTGCCCAACTGAGAGCAAAGCATGGAGGTGGAGTTAAAACTCTTTCTTTTCTTCTAGCCTTTCTCATAAAGGCTTAAATCAAGAGAGCTAATTCTTCCCCTCTACTCTGCTCTGGTGAGACTCACCTGGAGTTACTGCATCCAGCTCTGGAGCCTTTAGCACAAGAAAGGCATGGATCTGTTGGAGAGGGTCCAGAGGGGGGCCATGATGATGAACTGGGGCCTGGAGCGCCTTTGCTACAAGGACAGGCTGAGAGAGCTGGGGCTGTTGAGTCTGCAGAAGAGAAGGCTGCACCTGAGGAGACCTCACAGCATCCTCCCAGTGCCTGAAGGGGCTCCAGGAAAGCTAGGGAAGGGCTGTTTGCCAGAACAACGGGCAATAGTTCAGATTAGACATTAGGAAGAAGTTCTTCCCCGTGAGTGTGGTGAGACACTGGCCCAGGTTGTCCAGAGTGGTGTTGGAGGCCCCATCCCTTGGAGACAGCCAAGGCCAGGCTTGATGAGGCTCTGAGCAACTTGATGTAGAGAAAGATGTCCCTGGTCATTGAAGGGGGTAGGACAAGATGGCCTCCAACTCAATGCATTCTGTGATTCTCTGATTTTATAACATTTTAGGTACACATAGACACTAGTGGCTGTTTGAGTGAAGGACACTTTACTGTGAAGTCAGATATGAGCAATTTTAATTTGCAGATTGGGTGTTGCAATGCAATGCTCACTAGGTGAGCCACAACTATTACAACGAACATTGAAGCTGACTTGAAAGGTCCGGTGTTGAGGCTCAGAGGGGTATTTTTTCACTGAAACTACCAAGAAATAAAACTCCAAATCATATTTTCTTACAATATAGAATGCATATAGCCCACTCCTTACCCATTCTTTAAGTGGGTTGTCTTCATTGTTTTGATACTAGACGTAGATTTAAGCTGATGGCATTGCGCTGGAAATCTCCATGATGTATTGTCACAGCAACACTCCAATGAGTGTTATTTATGTCTTCTGGCACTTGAATGCTGCTTCCACATTTCCAGGCAAGAACATTTCCCTCTGCGCCCACAGTCCTTCTGGCACTGCATGCACTATGGCCAAATCCAGATGGAGGTACACCCTGCATTGCTTGCCCCAGCATCAGCCAGCAGAGCACAACTTACAAAGCACTCGATCGCTTTCCAGATAGAAATTACCAAAAATACAGTATATTCTTAGCTTCCAGGATGTCAAAATGCCATCCAAACAATTTTTTTTCTTTTCCTTTTCAAACTGAACTCAATGACTGTGAATTTATGACCTACCTCTTGTATGCTTAAAAAAAGCTAGGCTTTTATTCATGGGGTCATGCAGAGAGCCAGATGGACCAGCAGAATGCCTCTTTGCTTGCTCTTTGCAACACAGAGCCATAGCCATGTCCACAGATCATCTTTGTAAGCTTTTGTGAAGACCATAACCTTCCTGGAAAGCACATAGACCATGACTACATCACCCTTTGCTTTGTTTGGCTTGCTGTGCTCTGAAAGCTTGACCTTTTAGAGAATGGTACATGGTGGAAGGCTTTTTAATTAGAATGTTTTTGGCTACACTCAACCATCTCAAGTTAGTACTTGGTGTGGTACAGGACACCATCTGACTGCTCTGTGGCCATTTGAGAATCTTCCCATGAGCTGCTAGAAACAACAAATAGGGTACTTCAGGACAAAAAGGTCTTTGAAACTTGTGAACATCCAAACTATTCAGGGCTTTAGTACATAACATGGAGCAAGTTATGAAAAGGATAGGACACAGAACTGCAGAAGTTGTCCATATTCATGTAGCCTGGGAATCAAGCTTGCAGCATGAGCTATGCTGGGAGGGTAGTCCTACTACTTCCCACCATTAGGGGAGACTTTCTGGTGTCCACAAAACTTCAATCCTTCATTTCTCACTGGACTAAGGCAGCAAAAACAGTAGGGAAATGAAATGTCTGTGCCACCCTTTTGCAGAAGACTAAATGCCATAGTTAATGAGTCAATAAAGGACATTCTTCACTGAATTTTTTTGAAGTTCAGAAAAAAATCGGAATTGCACTGCAAAATCTTCACTGAAAGTGTTGTCAAGCATTGGAACAGGATGCCTAGGGAAGTGGTGAAGGTGCCATCCCTGGAAGGATTTAAGAACTAGTCAGATGTGGTGCTGAGGAGCTGGTGCTGAGGGTTGGTGGTGGATTTTTCAGAGTTGGGTTGATGGTTTGACTCGATGATCTAAAAGCTTCCTTACAACCAAAATGATTCTATGAGTCTTCCAAAACAGATCCAAATTGTGTATCTTTTGCTGGCTGTCATGAGCCCCAGGAAGTGGACCCTAGTAAGTCTAGAGGCTTCTCAAAATGCTGAATGAAGTGTTGAGTGGTTTAAAGACACATGATACAACTAGACACCTAGATTTTGGGGTCAGGGTGTCTCAAGGGAAACCTTTTTTTGCACTTGAGGAGGATTGTGAAAGTACAGCAACAGGCAAGTCTTTTCAGAGTTCTTCTCTGGTGTGGAACATCATCCGTAGGAGCACACCAGAGGCAGGCCTATGGATGCTGAGAATTTCTGACAAGTCTGTTCATGTCTAAAGCCAAGATACCAGATGTGAAGGAGGCAAGTGACTCTTCTAATTTCCTTTCCACAGCTTCACCACCCATCCCAAGGGTTTCGGTTTGGAACCGTACGGGAAAGCAGTGCAGAAGACTATGTGAGACAAAGCTTCCCTGAGATGCATGAGTACATGCGACGGTACAATGTCCCTGCAACCCCAGATGGAGTTGCCTTTCTCAAGTAAGCCTCTGCCTGCAGCAGATGTTTTCCCCACTTTGAGTGTCACTTACCTCACAAAACAGCTACTGAAGGCATTGTGGTAGATGAGTCAAAGAAAGAAGCATGTAGTCACCTGGAAGGAGTGATCCTTGGAGAGCAATCTAGCTTGGCTTCAACTGGAGCATTCCCAGGAAAAGCAAGGCTTCACTGCTAAGGTTCCCCAAGCATGGGTTTCTGTGCTTGGGAACCTTTATCAAGCAGAGAAGAGCATCTGGAAAAAAAACATCACAGCCCAAGCAAAAGCTGGGAATGAAGTTCCTCAGCATTCTGGAAGGAGGAAAGCTTCTCATAGAGAAAACTCAAAACATTTATCACTGAAATCATTAAGAGAAGCTTTAGACTGGCAAAAAGTAACAAAGAACAAGTCTTCTAACTTTACCAAATCCTGGTGTCATTGTATTTCAGTGACATTTATAGAATCATAGAATAGTTTGCATCGGAAGGGACCTTAAAGATCATCGAGTTCCAACTCCCCTGCCATAGGCAGGGACACCTCCCACTAGATCAGGCTGCTCAGGGCCCTGTCCAGCCTGGTCTTGAACACCTCCAGTGAGAGGGCGTCCACAACCTCTCTGGGCAGCCTGTTTCAGTGCTTCACCACCCTCACTGTAAAGAATTTCGTTCTTATGTCGAGTTTAAATCTATCTCCTTCCAATTTACATCCATTCCTTTTGGTCCTCCCATCAGATATCTTATTAAAAAGTCCTTCCCCTGCCTTTCTGTAGGACCCCCTCAAGTACTGATAAGTTACTATGAGGTCCCCCCTGAGCCTTCTCTTCTCCAGGCTGAACAACCCCATGTCTAAGAATGTGGGGGGGAGGTATCACACAATTTTTTCCCTCCTCTAGGAGGCAGGGTAGATAAATAATAAGCCTGAAATAACTCATTAATTTTAAATGTAGAAGTTGGGTAACAGATGGCCAAAGCATTTTTCATCAAAAGTTGTTTCCTGTTTATGTATTTTTTCCCGAACTATCCTAATGATTACTGTAATACACTGTAGTTCCTTTAGGTGAATTATAGAGTCAATCCATCAAAATTAATGAAGTAATGTAATTTCACATCAGAAGAACAGTCAGTCCTCTAAGGGGCAAAGAGTGGAGGGTGCAGTCCCTGAACCAGGTAAAGGATGAGCACTGCAGCAGTTCTTTGATATCATCATTTTATCAAAATGTGCAGTCCTGTGTTCATGAAGACTAGAGAAGAGCTGATCTGTGATGAGGAAATTATTTTACCTTTTATTCAAGAAGAAAGGAGGAGAAACACCTCTATATCAGAGGGCCAAAGCACCTCCCTTTTGAGGACAGGCTGAGGGAGTTGGGGTTGCTCAGCCTGGCAAAGAGAAGGCTCGGGGGGACCTCACAGTAGCTTATCTCTACTTGATGGAGGCTACAGAAAGGCTGGGGTAGGACTTTCTAATAGGGTCCAGGGTGGCAGGACTGGGTGCAATGGATGCAAATTGGAAGAGGAGAGATTTAGGGTTGAGATAAGAGAGAAGTTCTTTATGGTGAGGGTGGCAAGACACTGGAAGAGGTTGCCCAGAGAGGTTATGGATGTCCCCTCCCTGGAGGTGTTTAGGCCCAGGCTGGATGAGGCACTGAGAAACCTGGTCTAGTGGGAGGTGTCCCTGCCCACAGCATGGGTTTGGAACTAGATGATCTTCAAGGTACCTTGCAACTCAAACCATTGTATGACTCTATGATTCTATTACTTACTATCCTACATTTTTGCTCTTGTGAATTTAACTGTAACACTAGTATTTTAGCATTTCTTGATATTCTCCAATAAAGCTTTGTGCTACCTTTCACTTGCCTTTAAGTTCCACATGCTGTAGTATTTTCCATCTTTCATATCATTAGTAGTTTGTGGGAGCAAACTAAGTCCTTTGCCCAGTGCCCAGCTCTAGATGCACATTTTGTAGTTCTTGCGCAATCCCCTTCTTCAAAATATTAATTGAGTTTGTATTTAAAATATGTCTGTTCTCATTCACTAGTCATTCTGAGAAGTCTACAGATGAAAATTTAGTGAGCATCATCAAGTCTTAGACGGTAATTATTTTTCCTGACTTCAATGTTGAACACAGGCATGATCCAGAGAAGCTTGATGCCTTCATCATGGATAAAGCCCTCTTAGATTATGAAGTATCAATAGATGCTGACTGCAAGCTTCTAACAGTGGGGAAACCCTTTGCCATTGAAGGTAATAATAAGTTTTATAACATACTGCTTTATTTCCCTGGTGTTGCATTTGCTTTATTGCAATTGAATGTTCTCAAGCATGCAGGTGAAGATCCCTGAAGATCATGTAAAATTATCAGCGATTGAGCAGAACCAAGGTTTCTCCCTTCTAAGTGGCTTTTGAATTTTCAGATCACTTGCTCTGTCTGTTGCCATGCCCCGTGTAGGAATTATTCAAAGTGCTCAGGTGGTCTGTCCCCTGACAAGTCCATCTCACTACTCATGGTGAAACACAGCAGCACCTGAAGTGAGTCTGCTTCCCCTTACACATGTTCAAAACTCAGTGAAAAATGTTTAAAGTGCTCCTGTGATGCAGATGAACAACGTTCCCATTTGAAAGGGCAGCTTAAGATGTTGGAGCTGTCCTGGTAGGTCACCTCCCGTAGCCCTGGTGTGTTGGGCAAGGACAGATGGGGAGGCAGCCTGGAAGCAGAATTTGTCTGAAGCTGTTTCCAGCAAAAGTGAGCAGATTAGCAGCTATTAGACTGTAGGAGTCCCTGTGGTGAGGACTGAGCTTCCCTCTGGGCCTTCCTGTAAGGGCAATACCTCTGGCCATTCCAGGTGCACACTATTCAGAAACACTCAGATATGACTGAAGAATACAATATGTAAAATGAAGGATAGGGAAACTGAGCAATTTATAATCATTTCAGCTACTTGTCACCAGCATGGGGCATTTTGGTGAATGCTGCTTTTTTGCTGTACTTCACCATCTTCTCCCATTTGAATTCACACCAGAGACCTGAAAATGATCCATTTTCTTCTGTTCTTTTTGCTGTCGGAGAGGTGATCTGCTCAAAGAGCTGCTCAGGTTTTAGCAGTGCTTGTGTACAGCAACACATTTCACCTGATAAGTCTTACAAATTCAGAAGGGTCATCTCAACAGATGCAAAACACCAACTTCCAACACTTTGAAACATGTAAAGCAAATTGCAATATAAACAAAAAGAAACCAACAACAAAACCACATCACACCATCTCCTTAAAATGCAGGCTGCTGTGATGGCAAATTTACCACTCGTGTACATTTATAGAGGCTTTTTTAGTAGAATGGCTTGGAAGGGATCTTGAAGACCATCTAGTTCTGATCCCATTTTTCATCATGTGTTTTGGGTTAGTTGTTTTGATTTTTTGGTTTTTTTTTGTAAAAGAGATAGTCTGAAATTCTGAATTCAGAACTGAAAACCAGAATTCCACAATAGACTTAGAAAGGAAAATCTGGAGGCATAAAGCTAAGTATCTTCTAGGCTTACACTGCATTTAATTTTCTAAAGTCAAACCAACATTTCTACGAGTTGACAGACCATGTTTAGTATCACAGGATCTCTTTTTCATGTGCAATAAGACCTTTACCAGCATTTTGGGGGGTAAAAGATGACACTGTGAGTAAAAGCTGTGTTTATTACTCTCAGGAGGTCTGTGTCACTGCTAAAGCAGAACTGCACAGAAGGAAACCACAGTTCTTGGGCTGTATTCCTGACGACAGGAATACAGACTGCTCCCATATATACTTAGGTTCTCACAGTTTCTCATCAGAAAATATGTAGGAGGAAAATTAAATGCCTCATCTGTCACCACCATCACATTTACCACTGTAACTATGTAAAAGGATCACATACTTGGCTCATTGCTAAAACAAGGGAAAAAGGAAGAAGCCCTTAGCAAGGGCATGCAAAGGGCTGTTTCCTGATGATTAGGTGGCCAAGCTTGCTGAGGCTCTGAGCAACCTGATCTAGTGCAGGATGTCCCCACTCACTGCATGGGGATTGGACTAAATGGCTTCTGAAGATCCCTTTCAACTCTATGATTCTGTGACCTATTTATCTATCAGTAACTCCATCTTAGGTTTTGAATGCCCAATTTACTTCTGTGGCCATAACAGTTTTGAAGTTTGTATATCCTCTTTATATTTGGCCACCTTATTTTGCATAGCAAAAATTCTTCTCTCAGCATTCTTAGTCCACAGTAGGTTGGCATCTAGATCTGGCTTGCAGAAACAGGATGCCGACTTGATCTGCCACATTGGTATTTCACAGCTGAAATTAACAGACTTTACCAAAAGCAAAACAAGTAAAGAAGAAATGGTTGCACTGTTGGGGTTCTTTTTCTTTTTAGGATATGGGATTGGCCTTCCTCCCAACTCTCCACTCACCTCAAACATCTCTGAGCTGATAAGCCAGTACAAGTCCCACGGCTTCATGGATGTTCTGCACGACAAATGGTACAAGGTCGTTCCATGCGGGAAAAGAAGCTTTGCCGTCACAGAGGTAAGGAAATGAACTCAAGACACGTGAATCAGGTTTTGCTTAAGTGGCCAATTGTTTCTTCTTATTAGTTGTATATGCATGCCAGAGTTGGGCTGCAGCTGACAGAGAAAGCAAGAGGCTCTGAAGCCATGTTCAGGCTGGAGTATAAGGAATTCATCAGTAGGATGGATGGAGCTCCTAAGTTGCGCATATGGTGGATGCATCAGAGAGCACCACTGGAGACAATCAGGGCACGTAACGTGGCACTGAGAAAAGATCTGGCACAGTGTACCACGGATCTCTCTAGTGCCACTCAGTTATGTGAAGGATCTGCCAGGCTACCTGGTGACATCTCACACAGGAGTGACAGCTGAAATAGCTAACACAGAGACCAACAGGAGCGAACGAGTCACAGAGAGTAGGAATTTAGTACATCCTAGTTTTCTAATACAGTGACCCTGACCACTTCCTAGCATGCGTTGCAGCTGCTTGTACAGGAGATAGGACTTCAGGCTAGGAGCAGTCCACTAAGATGTCATGCTAAAAACAGAAGAGAAGCAGCTTTCATATCTAAGTAGATCTACAGGAAGAGATCTACATCTCTTGTCTAGTAGATCTCTAGTCAAGTAGGCAAGACATCTGTTTCTTCCTGCTCACTGCAGAGGGGTTGGTCTAGATGACTTTTGAAGGTCTCTTCCAACTCTGTGCGTCTGTGATTCTAAGAGGAAGTGTGTCTCTCAAATCAGAAGGGTTATACCAGCTTATGGCAGCTGAAGATGTAGGCCATTATTTGTAAGAGCAAGACTCCTCTTACTGGAATAGCAGGTTTTTGTCAAGTTGTCCTGTGTTGACTCCTCAACACAGGAAGGACATT
>VZTY01033742.1:1165-25620 GCA_013400935.1 Turnix velox
GGCACTGGGCAGCCTGGTCTAGTGGGAGGTGTCCCTGCCTATGGCAGGGGGGTTGGAACTCGATGATCTTTAAGGTCCCTTCCAACCCAAACTATTCTATGATTCTATGATTCTATGATTCTAATATATCTAGGGTTTTGTTACGAGGACATTTATAGAAGGCTGAGGGACCATGATTTTAAATGTAGAGCAGGATTAGATTGGACATTGGGAAGAAGCTCTTCACCAGGAGGATGGTGAGACACTGAAACAAGTGGCCCAGAGACATGGTGAAGGCCTCATCTCTGGAGACATTCAAGGCCAGGCCTGATGGCTCTGTGAGCAACCTGATCTAGTGCAGGATGTCCCTGCTCATTACATGGGGGTTGGACTAGATGACCTTTGATGTTCCCTTTCAACTCAACACAATCCATGATTCTGTGATTTATATGTAGAACTACCTTCCAGCAATTGAAGGTTTGGTTCTGTGCATTTAAAAATTGAACTGCATTGGACCATAACTCACCAGGATTTCCATGTTCAGTTAAAATCACAGAGACTTCCTGTGAGACCCCTACATTCTGTAACAGTTCCCATTCCCTTTAACAGGAATTAAGATTGAGTTAGACAGAATACTAACATAGCCTTCTTTTTACTCAAAGTTGGGACAACACTGTAGTATCATTAATGACAACAATATATGAAGACCTAGGATTGACATCTTGTGTGACAGGCACCATGGTATTCCTTACTAAACTGTAGCAATGGATCAGTACCAACAAAGAAAATACTTAACTTACTACACATCTAACATTAGTACAGTTGTAAATCTTGATAACACAGGTAAAACTCTTGCTTGGAGTCACTGGTGAGGATACATTCATCACAATGCATTGGTTTTTCATTAAATGGATCTAGTTTGTCTACGGAGGACTTGGTCATGATTACTTCTTTATAAAATATTTTGATGAACCACTGTGAGTGAGTTTTATAAAACGGAAGTTTGAAGCCTTTTAAAAATAATTGCTTCTACAAGATAAAAACAGAGAAAAGGAAAATCAGCTATTTAAACTGAGGTCTCATTGGATACCACATTCATTACACCATTCATAAGCTTGAAAAGAAAATAAAGTAAGGAATGAAGACAATCTCACTGAACTATTACTTCATAACAATCTGTCCCTTCCTTTACTGGGTATTCTCAAGCTTGCATCTATTACTTTTTTTCTCAGATTCTTTTTTACTAGCTCTACTTCCTTCAGCTGGGGCTGTTTACTATCTATTTATTATCTGTCCTGTTATAATACCGAGGAGAAAGGGAAAATTATTCTCCTCTCTGCATTTTTCCAATTGTAACTTTATAACTGTCCCTTTTCTCTTTCATCCCCTTTCATCTATCTGTGATATGTACTGCATAAAGGATTAATCTTTTCTGAGCAAGCAAAACACCTTAATGTGCTCTAGAAAAAAGGACTAAAAAGGATTTCCATGGTACACCAAGAAGAAATATTCTTACCTGTCAACCTCCTCAGACAGAGACCAACATAGTCTTCTGTATTTTAGTTTAGATAAACTGCTATCTTTGCTGTTCATAAAGTTGCTCCCTTTGCTGGGAGAGAGCTGTATCAGACAGAAATAGCTTTTAGTCTATCCAGTACTGATTGCTGACAACAGCCGAGTCAAAACCCCATTAATAGCAGTTTAATGAGCATGGTGACCTTATTGTCAGTGGAATGGTTTATCTATAATCAGCTGTACCTTTCTAAAATGTATTCACTAATAATTTACAGGAAACTCATTACTACATAAAATAAAATCTACTCCTCTGTTGCTCAAATCAAGAAACCTAGTTACAAGGACTTCCCCCTCACATTAGCTGCCAACAAGCAGTCACCCTGCAGGATCTAATTCATTATAATAGACCAATTCATAGAGTGTGTTTTGGTAGAAGAGCTATTGCACAACCTGAATTGCTGAGAGACAGTGAAGTAGCTGAACACTTGACCTCTATTAGAACTTGATGGCCTTAATCAACACAAAGTCTGAATGAACTGTGAAAATACTCTATTTCCTTGACTAGTTCCTCACCTTCATGTCTCCCAGGTTAAGTTATCTGATCTTTATTGAGCTACTGATTTATTAGACACTCAAGTTGGAAAAGTCAGCACAAAAATTAAGTATCAATGCATTGAAGTTCTTCCTTAATGGTAAAACCAAGCATATATGGGCTGTGGGTGAGAGGTGAGCTGTCTGTCTTAACTCTTTGGGACTAATCTCTTTAGAAGGATCCATGTCACAAATGGTGATAAGAACACAAAGTGGCTATGACTTTAGAAATATCCAACAGGACAAACACGAAACTTTGATACCACCTACACCTCTGACAAGATCCTCCAACAACATTCACAGGGCTGTTTGTGCCCAAAATGGGGCACAAATTATCACGCATGATGGCAAAATGTATTTCCCTAAGTTCAGATGCCATCATTTTCCTGATGATAGTATGTTGCTCAGAGAAGAAAAACTGGCAAGCTGTCAGTAACTAGACTAATCCCATCCTAAGAGTAGGTTCTTCTGGCTGTTTAGCCATGCTTACAGAGAATTTGCAACAGAATAAGCAGCTACCAGTACTAATTTCCAATTCTAGAAATACTTGGCACTGTGTCAGTTCAAATTGACATACAGCAGTTGCTTTCTTCCAGTCACAAGGTTAGGCCTGCACAAGAGATTCCAAAATCTGTTAGTCACAAGTGGACAGTTACATCCGGACAGAGAAATTCCTCATTATAACTATGTCTCTTCAACTGGCATTCCATGCCTTCTCACACTTGGACTCTTCACAGATAATCACTATTCTCATTTAAGCCATTACCAGAATTTGCAGAAACACTGAGAATGCAAAGGGCCTCTCAAGTGTCAGCTAGTCCAACTGCTCTGCTCAAAGCAGTCAGAAAGTTTTGCATCTAGATCTACACATATAACAGCCCCATCATTCTTCCCATTTCCCCACTCCTTGGTAACTTAGCATTGCTTTTTTCACATCTCACACATACACATGCTCATTAAGGACAAGCTTTGGTGATACTTGTAAGGATTAACCAACCCAAAAGTATGGAAGTAAGTGAAAAACAAACAGCCATTCTCAAGTTATTTCTCACATGAGAAGCAAGCGTTAAGGACATTAAGAAGCCTTCATTAAGGACAAGTCCTGACCTTAAAAGCCTTCATCACTACATCTTCATGACTTCATGACTACATTGAGTCTGCTGCTTAATGCCACTTTCTTCGGGTGACATCAGCACACCTTTCTTAGATAGTTGTAACATTCATTCAGCCTTGAAATTTATTATTAGGACAAATCACAAAAGCAAGATTCTTCTGTAATGTATGATAATGTAAGCACAGTGCCTTCCAGGGCAAAAGAGAGCATGAAGAGAATCAGTTGTGGAGAAAATAGTCCTCTGCATGCATGTATGGAAGCAAATAGTCCTATCCATGACCATTTACACCTCCCAAGAATTAATCTGCAAGGCCTTAATCAATATCTTTAAGAGACAACATACTGGGAAGGCTTCTTGATTTCTTAACTTTATCAATAATTAGCTCAGAAACACAGCTGGTCATTCAGTACACATTTTACAATTATCATGAGATTTTTTTTTTACATTAGTAGATATACATCTTAAACAAAAGATAACAATCCCTTTACAATCTTGCAAAAATTTTATTTATTTAACTTCATATATGATAGATTAAAATCAAACAGAGACTTTATGTGGATATTGACATATAAGGCTTTTAAGGGTTAGGTGGCAAAAAAAAAAGTCTTAGTGATGTTTTCATTTAATTTCATGTCAAATGTTACTGCTGTAAAAGATCTGGACAGGCTGGATCAATGGGCTGAGGCCAATAGGATGAGATTCAACAAGATCAAGTGCCAGGTCCTGCAGCTAGGTCACAACAACCCCGTGCAGTGTTACAAACCTGGGGAAGAGCCTGGATAGCTGCCCGGCAGAAAAGGGGGTGATGGAAGACTGCAGTCTGAGTATGAGCCAGCAGTTCCTGTACCAACATGGTGATTATAAATAGGGAATTGATCATGCCCTTGTACACACCACTGGTGAGGTCCCACCTCAAGTACT
The DNA here is from genome assembly GCA_013400935.1 of Turnix velox. NCBI lineage: Eukaryota > Metazoa > Chordata > Aves > Charadriiformes > Turnicidae > Turnix > Turnix velox. Next base: position 5,287 of record VZTY01033742.1, read on the forward strand.
CTATCTAGTTTTGGGGCCCTTGCTATAAAAAAGACATTTGCATACTGAATTATGTGTAGAAAGGGGCAACAAAGCTTGTGAGAGGTCTGGAGAACAATCCTTATGAGGAGCAGCTGAAGTTGCGGGGGTTGTTTACCCTGGAGAAAAGGAGGCTGAGTAGAGACTTTATTACTCTGTTCAACTACCTGAAAGAGGGTTGTAGAGATGCAAGGGTTGGTCCCTTACCCCTAATAACAGGTGATAAGACAACAGAAAACAGCCTCAACTTGCACCAGGGAAGGTTTAGGTTGGATACTGGGGAAAACGTTGATACTGAAAGGATTATTAAACATTGAAAGAGGCTGCCTAGGGATGTGGTTGAGCCTCTATCCCTAGAGGTATTTAAAAGGGTAGACATAATGTTTGGAGATACAAAGACAGTTTTTGTCAATGTTAGGTTGATGGTTGGGCTAAATGATCCGGAAGACCCCTACCAACCAAGACAATTCTATGATTCTATGGTTTATTATGTTACCTCATATATGCCCTTGCTCCCTTCAGCTCCAACCTTTCTTTACAGCTCTGTGCCAGATGTTTCCACAGGCATTTTTGACTGCAGCAATTGATCTCATGCCCACTTACTTGTATATGTTTCCTCTTGACCTCTGCATCCAAAGCAGCCATTTTTCTTTTTTTCCTTGAGCTCATCAAAGAATATCAAAATGATGACTTGAAATATGTCTGGGATTAACCAGCCTGAGATATGAAGAAACATGAAACTCTCAGGCAACTGGATTTGTAAGTGGATCTGGCTGTTGGAAGCTCCTGCTGTTTAATGCTGTAGAGGAATCAAGTCAGTTGCCTGTGCTTGCCTCACAAGATGCCATAGTCTGACAGATCTTCCAGAAGCAAACTAAGAGTACATAAGCTAAAAGTAACACTGAATTTCAGACAGAAGGCTTTTTGCAGATAAGTGCTTTCCAAATCAGCAATTTCATTGAAGAAATGGCTTGCAACCTTTCTGCACTTCTATCAGTTTCTGAGATTTATCAATGTTATTTATGCACCAAGGAGCATGCTACAAAATATTAAGGATAAAGCAAGGTCCTCTTTAGCAAGAAGGTAGTGGAGTGCAGTGAGAAAGTGTTGTAACACTTGATGACTCGGTGGCTTTCTAGGACTAACTGTACTCACCTTTCTACATCTCCTCCTTGTTTACCAATATTGTCTCTGTTTTGTCTGGACTGAGCTGAACACAGCCAATCAAAAAACAAAATTATATTGGTGTATTATATTGCAGTCTAGCCTCTGTGTTAATGCTGGCCAATTTGCCTGTACATGGTGTATTCCAAAGACTAAGACCTGGGTCTTCTCCTGAGGCTGGAAAACTACCAACATAGTTTTGTAATATTCATCTCAGTTACAGCTTTCCTGAGTTCATAGGAGGCCTGGCTGCCTTCAATAATAACTCCGTATATACTTCCTGTCACTGCTTTAGACAAATCACCAAATTATTTATGTTTTGGTTTCTTTAATTTGTTGAACAGATTTGTTCACTTTCATGTAATTACTGTGGGAGATGTGCTGCAATCTTAGAAATATTACTGTCAGGATTACAAAGGGGAAATTGTGAGTAAACATCTTTCTTACCAGTCTTGCAAATGATATCATAGGAAATAAGCTTGCTCACACTGTGCTTCCAAGATATAAACTAATTTTTCTCAGAAGTTTTTAAATAATTCAAAGGAAAGCTGGCATTTGGTTAGCAACTGAACACAGTGGAGGACTGGATTACAGAAACCTGCGATAACTGAAAAAGCAAAAGAAATGGTGGTACTGCTCAAAATACAGAACTATATAGAACTACCATGCACACCTTCTAAGTGGAGTATTGCTTCCCTATGCCACTTGGAAAGTGGGATAGGACTGCAAAACAGCTAGGTGCTCTTTCCTACCTAGTCTTGCTGCCAGTAGAAATCTGTCATTCTACACTAGCTCTCTGCTAGTTTGTCTGGATTATCTGTTTCTATACTTGCTGAATGTGCAGATTTGACAGAGTTTCAGGTCAGGAATCCAAGTTACATTGTTCTTCAGATCATATATTTGTTCATTATATGGATCACAGACAGTGACCCTCGAAGGCCTGTGCCTTCAGAGATCCAGCAACTGCAGCTGCACCAAAGAATAAATAGAAGACGGCATGGACAACTAGCTCCAGGGCTAGAGAAAGCAGTCCTGACACCTGGACATGAGCCCAGATGTATAGGGAGCTTAAAATATTCCTTCCTGCTATCTCAAGAGCACAGTATCAGACAGCTGGCTCCTAGAAAAACAAACACAGACAGTGACACTTTCAAGCTAGTAATTAGTCCAGCTTTCACTGAAATTAATTTCAGAAATTAGTGTATTTGCATATCAAGGAGTTTAGTCTTGAATGCTCTAATGAATCAAGTTCTTTTTGAGTTTTCTGCTTTAGCTATTTCACAAAAAAGGCAATTAGGAACAGAATTTGACATTAGCCTCTTTCATACACACATTAATAAGTTTTCCATTATTTATATACCATGGAAAAAAAAGTAAATATGCCTTTTCTTACCCTGCTTCTTATAATTCAGATAGAAATAACTATGAACATGACAAAAATAAAAATATATGTGAATATAGATACGTTTTTGTATTTCTCTTTGTCCAGTGCTACAGCACAGTGTTTTACTGACAGTTTTCATTAATCGGTTCCTATTTTAGATGTAAATTAACCAGTCCCATAAACAAGATTCCTCTTTATGACCCCTTGATTTTAAGACAGTTTTCTCACAGGCATATTCATTCATTAGGTCTTTAACTGTGGATTAATTAGCAGGTGAATTACGATATTCCTTATATTTCCTCAAGTCATGTAGCACTAATGTTTACCATCAAGCATGATAGATGTTACATATGCAAGGGGATTTGCTAGAGAAGTATTCCCCTAGCACTTCAGTGAGCTGACTAATTATTAAAAGTGATTCCTCCACTAACAATAAAGCTAATGAAACACTGGACTGACGTCTATGGCAAAAATCCATTGGAGTTTTTTCACTGGTCTTCCGTGTAAAAGAGAGGCCTAATTCTCATAGATCAAAAAAAGTGAATATGTATTTGAAAGGGGAATCTATTTTAAGCTTTTTTTCTTGTCAAAGGGGAAATAAGTTCAAAAGGGTATAACAAATAGTTGAATCTACAAATATAGTTGTAGTCAGCAGATGAAAATAATTGTCTTAGGTAGCAGATAAGAGTCTTCGTAAATGTAGTGATTGCACTAAGAATTTATTAGAGAGACTCCTCTTAATTGCTCGTACAAACATCTATGGCAAATAAAATCACACTCATTTCCACTGAACAAAACTTGGAGGCTTTCATATGCAATTATATAGTATTAGTTAATCATAAAAGTACAGCCTAAGTTTTCTCAGACCTGTTTTATACCAATCCATTTGTTTGCTTTTGCAATGTTTCATTGACTTATTTACATTTGTCTTAAGGTTATTAGACTTGAACTGAGACTTGTCTTAAGGTTATTAGACTTGAACTGAGGACAGTTCTGTCACCTTTCCTATTCAGATTCTAGCCTCTGACAGATGACAGCATCATAAATATTATTTTAGGCTCCCTGGTCTAGTATAACAAACCAAAAACCCTCAAAATTTTTATCATTTTCTTTTGCTCCCTGTGACCCATTTTCCATGTATTGATCATAGATCACAGTCCTATCACCTGTGCTTTCCTCTACTATAGAAGGAGAGCAAAATCCCTTATCTGACCTATGACATCAAGATTTTTAGTCCTATTTCCCTAGTTAGATACTAGGTCATTTTAGCTATACTGTGAGTAAAATGCTCACAGCATTTTCCAAAGCAGAGGGTACTGGAGAAAATTTTTTATTAGCAAAAGACGATGATGCTTTCAACAGCTCCAACAGTTGAGTTTTTTTAGTTCAAATGGTCAAAACCCAAGACAAAATTATGAAGTGGCAGTTGTATTTTGTCAGCTCTCTTCCCCCGTCACAGCTGTATCTTTATCCTTTCTTACAAACCATTCACACACCTGTGAACAGGAAACACAAGTGGCACAGGCAGCTGGATATTCTCCTTGGAATAGGTCTGCACTTTCGCTCTGAGAAGAGTGAAGTGGATGAATTCTCTGTAGAATCCACCTGTTTGGCTAATGAGCATTATCATCCAATACTCATCCTTGAAATAGTGCTCAGTTAAGTACATGTGAGAGGAAGAGAGCTGGTCAGTACCTTTAAGCCTACAGAAAGTAATACGTCAGTGACAGCACATAAATATCTAAGGTAGTAACAATGACAACAATAATGACAGTATTTGACTTTGGAATTATATATTTTTATATATTTATCAGTGTATATTTCCTATACCAGTTAGATTACCTTCAGAAACTGAAGTTTTATAACTCTTTTTAAATTCCAGTCTAAATTTTGACAGACAACAAAGATAAATGACCAGCCTTTCCACTATTTTTTATTGAAAATCATTCTCACACCAGCAAATGTCCTTGAAATAGCAAGAGTTTATTACAACTGAGTCACAGAGTGAGTTTTAAAAGCTTTCTAAATTATAAAGTCTGAATTTGTCATAGGTGTAAACCTACTTAACAGAACAGTATATGGATGAATCTTATTACATGTAAAGCTAACCAGTCAATACTTCTTCATGTTTCAGGTATTTTTCCAATATAGATTAGTAGTTACAAATGCAAAGCAAAGATCTGCCAAGGACTTCTCACTTTCCCTGCCACTTCCCACCTTGACCCCACACATGAAGAAACACAATATACAGCAAAACTGTCGCTTACCTACCTCTAAAGAACACAAGTATCCAGAGCTCCTGTGTTCTGTGGTTACTCAGTGTGGGATGCCAAGGTTGTTTATAGCAGGAGCAGCATAGCTCATGACCAGCCAGACTTGGTTGAGCCACACAGCGTGACTAGCCTTCCAGATGTACTAATATGCTATATTTGTAAAGTGATAACATGATCTGTGGTCTTACAGCACAGACATGGGCAGGATAAAGTATCTACATTGCATTACAAGGCACAGGATGAGGAACAACAGTTCTAGGGCAGCATCTCATTCGCACCAAATAAAGTCTGGCAAAGTTAATGTTACTCCTGCTTAATGCATTTTCCTTGGAAAGAGCAGGGAGAATTAAAAAAATTAACATAGTCTGCATTCCTCTGATACAGACTTTCTCCTTTTCTCCACATCATTGCAACTGTGAGAGATAAATAAACACACATGCAAACAGACATTCAAGATGCAGTTGCCAGAAGTGATAAATTTACAGCAAATTCTGCTTTTATTTCCTGCTAGTGGCTCACTTTTTCAATGCTCATTGCTTGGTACTGAAGGCAATATTCCTACTAACTCTAAGTGTAGCCCTGTGACCCACCGGGATTAGGCTGTGGGGAGTTGGACACCATCCCTGCTGTGGATTTGCACCACTGTGTCAGGAGCCAGCAGCCCCAGGGAGCTGATATGGTGTCCAGTGCTATGGGCAGATGGTGAATTCCTGGAAGGGGACTCTGGAAGCAGGGCAAGGAGATGCAGGCAGATACAAGGAGGTCTGTCAAAGCCATGGCAATTCATCATGAATGATTGATATTTTCAGCATTGCTGAGACTTCAGAGAGGAGTTTTACACTGCTATTATTTTCAGATCCTTTACTGAAATCACATCACATTAGTACCAGTGGAAGGGGGAAATTAGAGGAAATCATGAACTGCAGATCTAAACATTCAGTTTTGTCTTCATGTCTGAAGAAGGTTATATCAGCATTCACTTTGATCTTTCTCAATACTGCGTACTTCACAGTATGGTGACACAAATTCAAGATCTGCATAACAAGTCATGTAATTCACCGCAAACATCATTGATAAAAAGTGTATTGATCACCACTACCCTGTCTGTGTTCCTTGAGTTGGTTTTGTCTCCTGTTACATCAGTGGAGATTCTGCACACTTTTACCAAACAGCCATCTGCATTTTCTGTAGCAGTGATGTGTATCAAGACTTCAGCTGCAAGATGTAATAATGAAATTGATAAGGGAAATAGTACTTTGGAGCAGAGAAAGCGCATCTTGTGTGACCCACTCAGCCAGCAATCCACAGCCCAAGTATATTTATGACAACTTCCTAATGTAAATGGTGGGTGAGCCAACTAGGAGAGGAGCACTGCTGGATCTTATCCTCACTAACAAGGAGGGTCTTGTTGAAGCAGTGAAGGTTGAGGGCAGCCTTAGTTGCAGTGACCATGAGATGGTGGATTTCAAGATCTCATGTGGTAGAAACAGGATAACAAGCAGAATCACAACCCTGTAGGGCAAACTTTGCCCTTTTCAGGTAATTACTAGGTGAAATCCTGTGGAACAGGGTACTAGAAGGTAAGGGAACACAAGAGAGCTGGTTAGCATTCAACAACCACTTCTTCCAAGCTCAAGATCAGAGCACCCCAACAGACAGGAAGTCAAGAAAGACAGCCAGGAGACCTGCATGGTTGAACAGGGAACTGCTGGGCGAATGCAAGTGGAAGACAAAGGTCTACAGGTCATGGAAGAAGAGAATGACCACTTTGGGAGGAATATAAGACTGTTGTCAGAGGATATAGGGAGGCAACTAGAAAAGCTAAGGCCTCCTTAGAATTAGACCTTGCAAGAGGAGTCAAGGACCACAGGAAAGGCTTCTTTAAATACATTGCAAGTAAAACTTGCACTAGAGGCAATGTGGACCCACTGATGAGCAACATGGATGCACTGGTGGCAGAAGATGCAAAGAAGGCAGAGTTACCAATGAATACTTTGTCTATACTGGTGGAACCTGCCCTAAGGAATGGCTGAGGTGGCTGGGTCTCTTTACCTTGGAGAAGAGAAGACTGAGGGCTAGCCTCATTAATGTGTATAAATATGTAAAGGGTGAGTGTCAGGAGGATTGAGCCAGGCTCTTCTCAGTGACCTCCAATGATAGGACATGAGGCAATGGGTGCAAACTTGTACACAAGAGGTTCCACAAAAATGTAAGAAAAAACTTTTTCACAATGAGGGTGACAGAACATGAACAGGCTTCCTGGAGAGGTTGCGGAGTCTCTTTCCCTGGAGACATTCAAAACCCCCACAGACACCTGTGTGACACTGGTCTAAGTGTTCCTTCTCCATAAGGTGGATTGGACTAGATGATCTCTTGTAGTCCCTTGCACAAATGCAGGCAAAGCATGGTTTGTGTTCTTGGAGCCAATAGCAGAGTTGCTACACCACAAATAGTAGAAAAAGCTTGGATAGTACAGATAACTCCACAAACAAAGAAGTAATAGTTAGTACACACCAGTGAACATACAGAAAGCCGTTTTCATCCAAGTAAACCTATTGGCAGGCTTCAACCAATTTAAAGCACACTTGTATGACAGAAGCAGTGGCCTCAGCATAGTCTGAAATACTAAACTGCACATCTGCCACAATTGGGAAGTGTTCATCTTCCAGCTGATTCAATAGATGGACTATGTACTTCTGTGACACTGCAGGCTACTGAACTATCTTCCTGGATAAGAAGCACTGTCTTGGAAGTATTCCTGAAGCAACCATTCCATAAAGAGGCAGGTCAGTTTTGCTCCAGCAGCCTCACAGAACTGGAGCTATTGCCAAATAGGGATGGAGCCTGAGCTAAAATCCCTGGCATCCCAGTCTTGGGAGCAACATGCAAAAATGTCCCAGCTGTCGCAGTGTGAAGCCAGCTGCTCCATGAGATGGCAGCTACATGCTTTCAGAGATGAGCTCACCCTGAAAGCAATATAGCCTTGGTCACACATCACTGTGCCTGTCTAATTCTACTACTGTCCTAAGACAGTAGATCCTCTAATCATGATGCTGATAAATCCACAACTCAGGTAATCCAGCTGGAGTTGACTACTAACAAACAAGCCAAGGATATTACTTTTCCACTTCAGTTCTAGCTGCAGCACAGTTCCTCTACTTTAAGAGTCTCTTTTATTGTGCCACATTATTGAAAACTCATACAGCAAAGGCAGCAAAAATGTTACCAGTACAATCTACTATAAAGAGTATAAATGACTGCTATATGTAATCAGTTGCAATAGATAATGTTTATTTTTCTGATATATTCTCCTTGTTTGTAATAATACGATAATAATATTAAATTAAGGTCAGTAAAAGTTTTCTGACATTCAGATGAGTATTGGGTAACACAGGCTTCACCCAAAACCTAGCATGATTGGAAATGGTAAGACCATTTAGTGTAGAAAAGACATCTTCACATCAACAATTCAGACAAATAAGGCCAACAATAGAAGTGCACCAGCACAGTTGCCATCAAAAACCATACTAGAATGAAATATACGATGATTAACCAAGTTTTTGGGACATATTTCTTATGAACCTACGATAAAGCAAAATCTCTGAGATTCCACAAAGTCAGGCTGAAGTGGGCATAGAACTCGCTATACTAATTAATCATGTCCCGAGTAGAACTGTTCAGCAAAATACGGTATTTTTGCTTGTTGCTTTGTTCGTACACTATCCATGTGATATTCAGTCTAGAGCTGTCAGAGCTGCAAAATAACTATAATAATACTGCAGAATCCTAAGCCACATTACACTTCAGCAGAGCAGACTCTTTTGTCTTTTACTTTGCAGTCTTGAAGTGTCAGACTTTTCTGATAGAATCTCAGTATGCACCAAGGAGAAGATCCCATTTATAACTCCTGACAGAGTTACAGTTCAGAGGTGGTTTTTTTGCAATGTCCAGACCATTAGTATGATGGGCAGTGTTTATAATCTGGGTTGTGAGTCACACCATCTTACTGTTCTTCCTCCATAAAGAAGTTTTTTGTACAGACTTACCTCTGTTGTAACACAAATACTTCAGCAGGATTGACTTACATTTTCTGGTGCAATTGCTGAAAACAAACCTTTCCTCTCCTACTACGTGGGGACTTTATCAGGCACCCTGTTGACTTAGTAAATGAGTCCTCAAGATTTGCAACTCCCAAATGATCTGGGAAAAAGCTCTCAAAGAACTACAAGATACATGTAGAGTTGTTCCCAGTAAGTGTATTTAAAATAAATTCAGTTCATTGTGGCTGTTTTTCCAGGTGCAAGAACTTTAAATTATGACAGAAAAATGTCTAAGAGATCCTGAAGGAGTTTCCAGTCAATGTGAGGAAGAAATTTGATACTTAATATCAAGAGTTAGCTATATTACCATTAAATTTGTCAGTACTGCTGAGTAGATGAGGTTGTGATTACTTGAGTTCTTCCCAAGTTAAAAGGTATCCCAGGATGAAATCATGTCACCACTAACATTAGCATTAGACCTGTTAATTAGCCTTCCATGTGGAAGATGCACAAAGTGGAAACACAGCTTGACTCAACCTCAGGCTTCCTTTTGGGCTACTTACACTTGGACTTGACTTCAATTGAGTCAGTTCATTTAATATGACCCAAAAAATGGGCATGTTTTCTATTGAGCTCTCTCATTAGATTTAATTACACAACAAATTAAAGGCACAGGACTTCAGTGAGGCGAATGAGCAAAAATGAGATGTTACATTTGATTGACCAGCAATTGCTGAGAACAGGAGGCTTTTTTGTAGGAATCAAGCTCAGTAGATAGTTTCATTAGGTGTGTCCTTAAAGAGAGTAAACTATAACTATCCATCCACCCTGATCAAGTGAGCAATGTGGCACTAGCTTTTTCCTGGGGTGCACATCTTCATTGAGATGTAATAGGGCACTATCAAGAGACACAAACTCATAGTTTTCCAAGGACTATTAAACCTGGAAGAAGAAGAAACATAGGAAAGCTCAGTTCCTTTTGTAATTACCTTTGTCTACAAAGAGCACGGGTGCAAATTGACCCCTAAGCTGTTAAATGTAACATCCTGCCATGGCAGCCTATTCAGGTAATGTCTGAGAGTACTAAGCAACTCACTAGTCCTGAGAAAACCTTGTTTCACTGTAGATCCTGAAGGACATAAGGTTCCGCCTCAATTGCACTCAGCTGTGGTATGCTAAAAAAATTCAAAGGCACTTTCGTACTCTACGCCAACTACAAAGCAACACACACACTCCTCCCTCTCCTGCAAGCAGCTGCTTCACAAACCACGTTTTAAGAATGAAACAGATGGTGCCATCTACTGTCCAAATGACAGGGACACCTAGTTCATCATATCTATAGTATTGCATCTTGAGGTTTCTTCAGTACATGAGAAGAAACATGAACATGTTTTTTTGTTTACTTCTGTATGTCACATGGATCCTCAGAGATAAATTTGCTTTGACACATGCAAGAATGTGTTACTAGAACATGTGATGCTCTTGACTGACTGCTTTGATCCAGTAGCCTCACTGTAGTCCTTTTTGTAATATGCAGTACACAGGCAGCACTAGACAGGCAGTAACTTTCCTTGAAGAACAGCATTTATGAGATGGAAAATAAAGAGAGAGAGAAAAGCTCGCTGCTCTGATCCACAGACATTTCCATTTTTAATTCCTGACCTGCTGCAAGTAAGCTAAAAAGTTCTCCAGTAAGAAACCCTCAATATTCAGGGGTTTTTTTCATTTTTTATAACAAGCATGCCTCCTAAACATTCCTTAAATACATCCTGGTGGAAATTGATTGACACAAAGAGCAAGTAAGGAAATAGAATCAGGCTTTGTAGAGCACCAAATCCAAGAGCAATTAACTTGAATTCAGTTAAATAAAGAAGTAGATACAATAAAGAATTAAAAAACAAAACCAGACAGATCATAGTAGCTTTCTTATGAAAACTCATTAGGCTGTTACATGGGTCAAATCAGCATGTGAGCAAGACAGCAAATTTATCTCAAAGTACAAGATCTCTTTAGAGTTGTTAGACGATAAAGGGTGTGATCTGACCTCATATTGCCACTACTTCACATGGTCAATCAGAGGAAGTTGAATCAGAGATTTGCAATGAACTTTAGGATTCTGACTCATGACTAGGAATTGCCCACCAAAATATCTCATTCATCACTGCTTCCCACCAACTGTGTTGATGTAAGAGCAGATCATGAAAGGGGTCTGAAGCATAGTTGCATCCAATATTTTAAGGTTGATTGGCACCACTTTTGATTTACCTAAAATTATCACACAGCTTTAGTTTTTTGCTGACATAGAAGCCTACTCTTGGACTACATGGGAGCTGGAAGACTTAATTACAGTAAAAATGTATCTCAGGCATCTTAAACAGAAAATTTACCTTGAGAGTTTTTACAGCTTATTTATTGTTCTTATGTATCCAGTCATCTCTTCTGCCCCTACCTGTACAATATTTTTGAGCATGTGCCAGATTCTAATCATAATCTTATAAGATGGCAGAACCATGGAAAAAGGAGTTTTTATCCATATTTGCAAACAACTATAGGGAATGGGAATCTGGACAGGAACTTCTTCAATAAAAGCAACTTTTAGATAAACACAGCAAAAAAATTCCTGAGCTTATTGTCACGGATTATGCATTAAATTTAGATCACACCAGCATAACCTAGTAAATATGACAACAGTTTAGATTAATTTCTTGTATTTACAGCCCAGATGAGAGACCCATCAGATAAGGTTAATTTCTAGTTTTCAAGTGATATGTAAGAAGCTAGTTCATCCTAGAGCAATAAATCCCAATCTAAGGTACTAAAGGACAGTTTGTGGTCACTATAGCTCTTGGGCCATCAAAGTTAAGTTAATTTTGTAGTGCTTCTCTCCATGATTAATTTTCTGCTCCATACCTCTATACTGCAGATAGAGCTGAAAGAAATGACACTGAATGAATTATGCTGAATTTAATTTTATGAACATTCTTAGCACACATTAATATTAATAAGGTCATTCACCTGGAAAGAGTCAGGCATCTCCTTTACACATGACTCAGGGGCTAGTTAACAGAAGGTGAATGCTACAGAATAAAATATTTAGCACAGGTAGCAAAAGAGACTCTATTCTGCAAGGACGGAGATCCCCAGTTTGCTGAACCCTCAGCCGACATGTTTTCACATAGTCAAAGTCACTAAACATATATTAGGGCCTGGAGGGTTCTGGGAAGAGTACATATGATAGAGGTTCCAAGTTCCAGCATTGCCAACTCTCAGCTGCAGGAGGTCCAGGACTGGGTTTGGCAGTTGCTTTAGTTTGAGAACGACTACTGACACAGTTTCTAGCAGCCCCTTCTAGGTCCCCCTGCCTAATCAGATATATGAATTATTGTTGTGCCCACACAGACCCACCACCAGATGTGTGCCACATTCACAAGATGGAAAACTTATCTGTAGATCTTGCCAGCCATGCACATAACAAGTTCCACATCAGCCAATTCTGTACTAGCAGCTCACAGGCAACAGCTTTATCCTTTACCAGTACAGCCTCAAGCAGCTGGGCTTTGTATTGTCAACAGCAGTAAACCATTTAATATATATCACTCTTCAGTGATATATATTGTCAAGCAAACACTACAGGAGGGATAGTGACAATTATAGAAAGTAATTACAAATGGAGAAAAAGCAGTGATGAACTGCAAGAAAGGATGAAGGACCCTTGTTCTGTGCGGGCAATTCATACAGATTAAACAGTAATTTAAAAATAATTAACCTATTAAAGTGTAATGATTTTTTCAAACAGTTTAAATGAAGTATCCCATTAAGTCACAGAATCCTTATTTTGATTTTGGGCTTTTAATAAGCTCAACCTGTCACAAAGCTCTAATAACTGTGCTACAGATTTACAGATGAATATCTGAGGTGGAAAAGTGCTAGTACAATGAACTTAAAAACAGAGATGGTAATAATTTCTCAGAAAGCTTAAAATCAAAGCAACTGCAACTGAAATAATTTTAGTGTAAACATTTTTCTGTTTCTCACTATTTCCAACAACCAATAAATATAAATTGATATTAGAACTATAAGACCTCATTTATAGCAACAAAATTACAGACTTTTAACATGGATATTTTTTTAAGTGCTTAAGTATTTGAATGTAAATGACAAAATACCTCAAAAAGAAGAGGCATCATTATTCAAGTAGCATTGGATAAACAGTGTGGAATCACCTTTTCAGTTCCAAGGTGTTTCATATTGGTCCTATATTATTATGAGCACCAACCATAGTGTTTTTTCAACAACTGATCAAATTCCAACAGTGTTATTGAAACAAAAGGCTCATGCGTCTCATTTGTTTGGACTTAAGGACCCCTCTCCTTGTTTCCTACCAGTAATTATTCAAAGCCAGCTAGTACTGGACAAACTGCTGGGTTGTGCAAATTCTTGCACAGCACTGACAGCAGAAGCTGAAGATATCTCTATCAGGTTTCTTTACTCTGCAGTAATTAGAATTTAACACAGGTTTCCAAGACTAAAGAATTGGGTAAAACACGTAGTTACATTTCTTTTTAAGTGGGAAGAAAAGCGATTTAAGAAGCATCCCATTCTGTATCCACAAGCAGTGAGTGCCAAAAAGAAAGGGAGACTAAAGCTTATTTTCTGACAGTCTTTGATTCTCCTATAGTTCATGTTTTAAATAGCTTTTCATTATTTCTGATAAGGCTAACTGGAGGACTGTATTTCTGATATCTGAGATTTGCATTACCAGCAAGTAATGAAGTATTATGGAAAATAAGATAAATGTTTTTTAAAATACAAAAACCCACTTTGTGACTGATTCAAAGTACAGAGAGTTTTCACTAGTGGATGGCTACATGAGACTCTTTATAGAAGCCAAAGAAATAAAGATAAGATCTTGCAGAAACTGCTCAGTAATTTTAGCTTTTTTCTCTGCCTCCTCCTTCTTTTCTGCTAGAAATGGTACTTGCATTGATGCAGGAACAGCAAGCTTGGGGAATTAAAGCATCTCATAAAAAATACCCAAAGTCCACCTCTTTTTGTTCTGTCTGGCAAACCTCAGTCTCAGATGATCTCAAGCAAAAAGGAGGTATCCCATACAAGCACAACTTGTATGACGTAGGACTACAGCAAAGACAAATTAGCTGAGTACAGACTAGGTCAAACAACCACAACGATTAGGTCTGCTGACTAAAGAGTTACTACTGAGCAGATTTTAGAAGAGATTTAAGGGTTTTCAGGAAAGCCACTTTCCCTGTTTTTGATCAAGAAATGCCCAATCTGATATCACATGAGCCAGTTCAAAACATAGGCAAAACGAAGATTCATCTCCCTGTTATTCAATGCATTTTTAACTGAAGGGATAGGTGAAAATGATCAGCCAGTGACAAGAAGTTTGATGGACAGGATATATTCCCTATTAAATAGCATGAAATTCTCTGCCTAATCCAGAAGAAAATGCATCACATCAGTAGCAAAGAATACAAAGGGACGAAAAAAATATGCCCTCACACACACAGAAGGAATCTTCTATGTTTTCACAGCAATATGAACAATTTTGTAATCAACACATTGGCTTCACTGTTGAATCACAGTCTCTACCAGTTCTGGCACAACAATGAAATGGTACAAACAACATACAATAGAGTATGATTATGTCCAGTCCAAAACTAACTTAGCTGTTTGAAGTCATGATTCACCTTGGGAAAATTGGGTGCATTCAAATGTAAGCCTGTCTGAAGCGTTAAAACTTTCAAGCCTACATAAACTGGTTCTTAGACACATACATCCATATTAAAAGAAAATTAACATTAATCCCTTTTTAATCAAACTTGGAAAGGTTCACACAGCTGGAAAACTCAGGACATTTGTGTGGAGGAACTGATAACTGCTATCACCGCCTCCTTATTGACTTCTTATTGGCAGCTTCACACCTCTTGCAGTTCTGCAAACATTGATTTAAATTGGCCTGTAGCACTGCCAGCTCAATTTAACACCAAGAAGCCAAAGCTAGTAAAAGAAGGAAAGGAAAAATTACTGTGCAAGTGCTACAAGGGAGTCTGGAAGCAACATTGCTGCTCTCTTCCTGTAGATTTCTCTTTTTGGCTTTACAAGAAAATCAGAGGAATGCATAAGCATCCAAGGAATTTTTATAGTTTATTTGTACTTGACCTTTAAATTTCCACTTCCCTGAGTTACCTCTCAAGTAATTTTGCAATTTTCTCACATAGATTTGCACATGATAAGAAAAAATGCTTGCTTTTTCAAAGACTACAGCACAGTCGTTCTGTTGTGCACGTGCACAGGTGCTGCAGGTGACAGTGTGCACAAAACATCAGCAGTTATTACCCAAAAAGACATCCCTAATTTCAACGGTAGTGGAAATGGCTGATCATTACCCTTATATGTAATTATACTGATATCTTTAATGAAAATATGGCTTCTAACTCTTTATTCCCTATTGCCTTGACCTCGTGTTGCAAAATGAGTGAATAAATCCATATTGCCATGCCTTTTGTCCCAAGGAGCCCTTTGACATGACAATTTATGTATAACTCACAATGCCCATAAAACTTTGTTGAATTGTGTTAAACAGCCTTGACTACTCACCTGATGATCTGTTCAAATTTAAACTTCACAGTTGCAAATTTCCTTGAGGCAGACACTCATCGGCATTCAAGGCAAGGTTCACTTACGAGGCTTTCTATTGTGTAATGGCTTGTCAGATCCTTAAGCTTAGGCAGAGATAACTATGACAGACCTAAGGACTTGCCAATTTGTAGCAGCTTTCGGATCCATGAACAGGTAACGGTCAGAGCCACCGCTTGGGTTGGAAGAGATTTCATCAGCTTTCCAAATTGTTTGCTACTCAACCCCATGTAGACACTGAACACTTAACAAAATTAGGCGGTTTATCTCAAGATGAGAAATCATTCAAATATTTGCTATACTGTTTCAGGTTTTGGATATTTTCTTGAGTACATCACAGATGGAATCTTTTCATTCACAAAAAAACCTGTCTGCACTACCTGCTGACTTTCCAAAATGTTCCTGGAGCAATTATGCACAATATGCCAGAAAGAGGCTGTGACATACATTCAATCTGGTGAGCTCTAGTGGAGATGTCCATAATGAGAATGGGGGCTAGATAGGCAATAACTGCTTTTCAGTTGCTTATTGAATGACTTGCTAGAGAGTAAGGCAGAAGAAGCAGCTTTTATATCTTACAGGGCACAACCTGGAAGACTCCTTCACCTTCTCACAGTGTTGTTGAAACAGAAGTTGGCAAGAAATGGCTGCAGGGATTTGAGAACAGATTACTTGTTTGGATTCCTCCACTTTACCTACTTACGCTGTAACACACTTGTCCTTTGTGCTTCTGCTGAGCCTCTTTTTGTGTCTTAGATTTGCTGGGATTCTGTTTCTGATCTCTGACACAGTGAAGCTGGGACTGGTAACTGGTAAGAGCCTTTTCAGTGTTGAAAATATTTTCACAGAATCACAGAATCACAGAAGACCCGGGTTGGAAGGGACCCCAAGGATCACGTAACTCCAACCCCCCTGCCTAGCAGGGCCACCTAACAAACACATCTACTAGATGAGGTTGCCCAGGGCCNCGTTTTGTATTTTCATTTTTAAAAACTTAGAGCACAGAGTAAACCTGGTATCATAGAATCAGTTGAGTTCTAAGGGATCTCCAAAGATCATTTCCTTCAACCCTCTGTGACATCTTGCATTAGATCAAGTTGCTCAAAGCCACATAAAGCCATGGTCTTGGATGTCTCCAGGGATGGGACCTCCACCAGGCAGCACATTCCACAGCCTCCACGTTGTAAAGAACTTATTTCTAATGTCAAATCCAAAGCTAGCCTGAAACCATTCCTCTCCATCCTATCTCTGCACCTGCTTGCAAATGGTCTCTCCCCAGCTTTACTGTAGGCCCCCTTCTGGTCCTGGTCAGTTTCCCTGAAGCCTTCTCTTCTTCAGGCTGAACAGCCTCATTTCTCTCAGCCTGTCCTCCTAGGCAATCAGCTCTCAGATCAGTCTCATGGCTCTCTTCTGGACCCTCTCCTATAGGTCATGGCCTTCTTGTGCTGAGGGCCCTGGAGCTGGATGGAGTACTCCACGTGGGGTCTCACAAGAGCAGAATAAAAGGGCACAATCACCTCTCTTGATCAGCTGGCCATGGCTCTTCTGGTGCGGCCTAGGATACAATTTGCGCATATGTTCAGCCCTTTCTACAGCAGAACCCTCAAGCCCTTTGCTGCAGGGCTGCTTTCTGATACATTATTCCCCAGTCTGTACTGATAAGGAGGATTCCCCCTGACTCAGGTGGAGCACTGCACTTGGCCTTGCTGAATTTCACAAGGTTTGCCCAGGTGTCTCAAGATGACACCCTACCCCTCCAGTGTGTTGACAGCTTTACTCATCTTGGTGTCACCTGCAAACTTTCTGAGGATGTGGTCAATGCCAATGTCTATATCACAGACATAAAAGGAGACATCTGCAAAACTGAAGTAATGTAGTTGCTTTAGGACACAACTATACCTGAGTTATTTTGGATTCTCCTTAAATTCAATTAATGGAACAAATATATTTTCAAAGCTGTATGCTTAGTTACCTGTCCTTAGCCTCACAAACAGCAAGTTCCCGTGCTATCTTATAATTATCCTTTAATTAAGAAATATGCACTTGAGCAATATTTCTGTCACAGCAGTTGTGACAACATGGCTGAATAATTCACACTAACTATCTGAGTGCCTTTTGTCTCTCTCTCTTCTTTTTCTAATTGTCTGTGAGCAGATCCAATTCCTATTCAAATAGCTATTAAACAACTATTTCTCTATCTGTATCAAATTTCTAAAATTGGTCTTTCTCTTATTATACTTGCTTCGCATGTTTCTAGTCCCTAATTCAGATGACTTGCTCCTATTGAAAAAGCTTTCTAACATAAAAACAAGGAATTTCTCTTGGATTATCATTATGGAAAAATATTTCTGCTGCTATTAACTCTTCTTACTTTAGAGAACTTACAGTAAAGGAGGACAATCGATTATGGTAATTCAAATGTATAATCTTGTGAAGTACTCACCAGCATCTCCTTTAAATTGTTAAAAGTCTTTCACAGTAGAATCCATGGAGAACTGCTGATAGAGAGAACCTATTTTCTGATCACTTGAAGCAAATGGTTTTTAAAAAGAAGTCACAAAGGTAAGTAACTATACATGCTGTATTTTGAAAATAACCTTTTCTGCATCAGAAGAGACTCAGTCTCGATAGCAAAAGATCAGTAATATATGAGGCAACCCACTTGGACTTTTCATGATCATATTTTAAAGCTTTGCAATATCTCAAATTTATTTTCTCAAAATAATTTTTTTAGGTCCACTCTTACTTAAAAAAAGAGACACACAAGTTTTCTCTGTATCCTTGGCAAAGCGATGCTCCCCAGCTAGGGCAGACTGGGATGATTTTTCTCCAAAAATCGTTTTACAGAGCCATTTTCTCCTTTCACCCTGACTTCAATCTGTGTTAGGCAATAACCCAAGGAAAATATAGTACTGAAGGACAATCCTGTTTCTCAGCTTTTGCTGAAAGAATATCAAGCAATTATATAGCCACAAAAACTGTGGAAGGCAAGATATCAAAGGGTCATCTTATCATCCTGCCCTGTGGTCCAAAATACTGAAAAGCAGAATAGACCTTGTTCAACAGACATTTCCAATATTTCTTTGGTTTAAAACATTTTTTTCTAGTTCATTGTATTTCAATATGGTTGAAGGAACATCACTATAACTCTCAGATGATGGCTAATGTAAAAACACATGCACATGTAAAGGTAGGATTTAGGAATCTAACACTTAATAGAATTTCAAAGGCAAGTTGCTAAATTTGTTAAACTTCGATGCATAAAATAATAATTTGTCTCTTGCTCAGGATTTTGTGAATGAGAGTTCTGTGGCTGGTATCATAGAGTCGGAGAATGGTTTGGGTTGGAAGGGACCTTAAAGGCCATCTAGTTCCAATCCCCCTGCCATGGGCAGAAATACCTCCCACCAGACTAGGTTGCTCAATGCTTTATCCAGCCTGGCCTTATATGGCATTATTCTAAGGTACACGAACAACAACCTCATCATGCCTGATGAACAAAAAATAAACAGGATTTTTTTTAAAACAGTTTATGTTATCCTTTGTTAAAAGGCTTGTTTTAAAAGTGTTGCATTTTCCTGTGCTTAATAGATACTGTGATGTTGTTATTCATGGTAGCAAGGAACCAACTCTTCTCTACACATACAAGCCTGTTTGTAGGATTCTGTGTAGCATACCACGTATTTCAAGATGACTGGCAAGTAAATTAACTTCAGAGACTGAGACAGAACATACAGTGTGTGTATTTTT
Source organism: Turnix velox (assembly GCA_013400935.1). Classification (NCBI taxonomy): domain Eukaryota; kingdom Metazoa; phylum Chordata; class Aves; order Charadriiformes; family Turnicidae; genus Turnix; species Turnix velox. The sequence continues at coordinate 24,576 of VZTY01033742.1, forward strand.
TCACCAAGCAGGATCCTAAACTGTTAGGTGGCTGATATTAGCACTACAACTAGGATATCAAACATGTCAATAAGCACCTTGGAGAAACCTGATGCCACAAGATAACTACAAGTGAGACAGAAAATGCTCAAACGTGGGTGTTAAAAAGAAAAAAGAAAAAAATCTAAGTTGGCAAAAAGATTATATAAGTAAGTCACCTAGAAGTCCAAGAATCTGACTTTTGCCTACCAAGAACATACCCCTGCCTTAGCATTTCTAGCTTCCATTATTTTCGCTCTTCTAATGCAGCTGTTTGCAGCTATTCACAGCTCTTTTCAAATTTCCTGTGAGTGCCCGCCAGAAATGCATTCCAATGGCTTAGAAAGGATTTTTGCATACAGAAAACCGTGCATGTGCACTGCAAAAAGAATTCCTCCTTCCGATTTACATATTCAGATTAAGGTAAGGATAAAAAGGATATTCTCAAAATGCTTCCCCAGAGTGTTACCAGCAGAAAACATAAGTGTTTGTTTTCTTTCACATCGGTTGTAATCTGCTTTACAGTGTGGAAGCAAGCCAGAACACTTCAACTTGGTTTTGGGCTTATAAGTGAAATTTCAGGGTTGAGTTTTGTTCTTTTAGCAGAAATATTATGTACAACTTAGTGGCAAGTGGCAGTATCAGCTTCTCCTGGCTGTTTTCACAGTCCTGAGAAAAGGAAGGAGATATTTCTTCTAAATCTGTTGCACTCTGTACCTGCAGGGATCTATTTCTGCCATCATGACAGATGTAACACAGAAATCAAGGTAACTGTTGAACTCAAGTCTGTCCAGATATTTTCACTTTTATGAGATTAAAAAAAGGGGAATTGAGGGAGATTTTTCACCGTATTAATAGAGAAGGTAATTCTCTCCTTAAATATCTGGTGGTTTTTCATGGACATCTAGGCAAGTCTGTTAGCTATATCCCTAATTCCTCATACTATCTTCCTTGAGAGATGGAAATTTTTATGCTGTGTACTATGAGGTAAAAAATTATATGCTTTTTTTTTTTTTTTTTAGGAAAG
>VZTY01033742.1:25640-47409 GCA_013400935.1 Turnix velox
TATTTTCCTTTAGAGATGGAAATTTTTATGCTGTGTTTTAGGAGGAAAAAATTTTTATTTTTTTTTTTTTTTTTTTAGGAAAGACTCTAGTGGGTTCAGTGACTGATATGGAAATTAAAATGACAAATTAAATTTTGCAGTATCCACTGAAATAATTTTAATAACGGTTTATCAGACTATTTTCCTAGTCAACTGCACAACTTTTCTTATGACTGCTCTTCAGATAAATGAGGTGACTGTTCCTCGCACTTTCATATGTTCCCATTCACTGTCTCATCAAAAACTTAATTTGAATACCACTTAACTTTCCTTTAGAGTTTTTCTGTGTGTACAGGTTTCCTTCTCTGGTCAGAAGCTTTCTTGTCATACATAGCCAAATACATAGCCAAATATAATTGCACTATGTCCTCAATTCTGCATTTCCACTGTGGGAAAACAAACTCCTTATTTTTTCCCAGGGTCTACCTTGAATTTTACAATGAGCTCACACTTTTCTGTAACTAGAAGAAGGCTTGCCACCCTAAAAGTCTTATGTTTCATCTGCTACTCCTTGAATGGTTTGCAATTTCAAAATTCACATCGTTCTACAGTTCATACCTACTCAGTGTTTTAAGAATATCTTTTATATAAAAACACTTTTAGAGCATAATGTTTGCTGGACTTCTTGCTGACTTGTGAACTCGTTAATAAGAGATGATTTTTATCTCAGTGGCTTTCACAACTGAGAGAATCACTCTTCCATGTAGTATACAGTCTCTTTTAAGAATGGCTGTAATGAGCAATATCTTGTGGTCACAACTGCTGTGGTTTTCCATGAAAAACAAATTCCCTCCCTGCAAGATGGCCAGTCTTTGTTCCAATCAAAACAATGGCAAAATAAGGCTATAAAGACCTACTGTGGAGACTCTCTGATCCCCAGATTCCTATAGGTCTTAAACTGATGATTAAAGAGATATTCTGTGAATTAGCAACTATAGATTTCATATATATGCTTTACACTAATATCTCCTTGTCCTAATAGCAACAAAAGGATACCATGAAGATAGTTCCACTATAAACAGAAGGGGAAACAGATCCTATTATTTGGAAGGCACCAACTTTTACCAGGCAAAACCAACAAATTAAGGATGTGTTAAAATTAGTCATAATTTTAAAGCTGTGAACCTGAGAGGGGACAAAGTAGCTCTGGGAAAGCATGTGCTTTTGGAGTGGAAAGCAGCACTGTATTTTCGGAAGGCCAGAGCAGTGCCTTAGAGCAGTGGTTGCCAAATTAGATCCTGATGGGGATTCAATTGCTGAAGCAGTCTTAGCACTCAATGTGAACACTGAAAGTTTGTAAAGTTTGTATTTCAGATCTTTTTAATCCAGAAAAAAAAAAAAAGCTTTATTGCATAAAGAATGCTCCCAAGAGCTACAATTAGTCTACAAGGAGGTGTCTTTGGAGAGAAATGCAGAACATCTTCTAACCTTTTTGCAATATTTAGGTATTAGCATCCTTCAGAATATAGCTAGTACGACTGTATTTACAGGATTATCACATATCAGCTGGCCAGACTAATTTGTGGGACAATATGACCCTTATTTCTGATGCTTTCAAGGTTCTTTCCTTCTCTCCTAGTTTCCTTTATAACTTTTAACCTAATCACTACAGTAGTTTCTAAATAAACACAGTATAAATAAATACAGTAGTGTCTAATTAACTGATGCTGTGCAGCACTGAAATACAATTCCAGGCATCCAGTCTTCTGTTTAAAGCAGTCTAATGAAACTTTAAATTAAAGATGGCATTTGAATGAAAATATTATGTCTAATTACCTTTACCTGATGGGACAGAATGGATGAAGGGTCCTGTTTCATGACCTTTTTCTGAGCAGTTCAGTTATCTCACCTTGCATCCAACCAACAGTAAGGGCTTTCTCACTTCTCAGATGTTTCTAACAGAAAATAAAGTATACAAATAGAGGGATATTAGATGGAAATTATCACTAATTAATTAATATAAGACCAAATCTTTCCAACAGGTGAACTGGTCAACAGTCTCTCTATCCCATGGACAATTAGGTTCAGATACTCTTTAGTAATTAGGCACTGGTTTCACTTCTAGAGGAAAAGAAAAGCATTTTAATGCCTTTGGGTGACTCCATAAATTATGTCAAAAAATACAGTAAACAAAAAAAATGCTGCTTGTAGATAGAGGAACCACAAAAGTGTTGTGTACATCTCTGAGAAAGGAGCAGATGCACTGACATAAAGGTATTTAAATATCATTGTAGATTTAGACTCAGCTTCCGGATGTTGAGCAATAGCAGAAAGGAAGTGGAAAAGAACAGCAGTTGTTCACAACACCTTGCAGTTAATATTGAGAGATTATTAAAACCTGGTCTGAAATGACAGTTTTCCAGAAACAGGATAATGGTGAGACATAGCTCCAGCAGGAGTTTCTGGCTATGATGCAGAGTAAGAGTAAGATTCTTCATTAGGCTGTGATAAATTAGAAAAATCTTGGAGGAACCCCAACTAATAACACATACAAAATCTAACTTTTGTGCATCCCAAATCTGAACAGGACAAAGATTATATGAAGCCAAATTCTGGGCCAAAGTCATTCCTTTTCCTTTGCACAGAAAGTCTTGACAAACTCCCAGAAGCAGCAGGAGAAACTTCTAACACTGCCTATATAAGCATGAGTTAAGCGACTTCAGTGGCATCAAACAGTAGCACAATGATAATCTTACAGGCATTTTGGTAATATAGGTCTAGAGCAAGAAATTCTTTCAGACAATTATTTTCCTGAGCTATGCATTTTGCTGCCTATAGAAAATCACCTTCACCTGACCATGAATTCTGTATTGCTTTATTTCTCTACTGAGGAAGTTGAAAATACAAGAATGGATTTTTCTGACCATTGAGAGAAGGGAAGGATTAATATTTTCAGGAAGGAAGGAAGGAAAGAAGGAAGGAAGGAAGGAGGAAAACAACTTTATAGTGCTTTGATTGCATTTTATGTACTCACTTGGGGTTTTGGAAGAAGTTTTTTCACTACCATTGTTCACTCATAGCACCTATACTACTGAGTATCTGTCTCTTGACAAAGACAGGTAATATGTATTCTGCAAGGAGGCATCAGGAGAAATTCTGATTCACTTTACTATCATTTGAGCTTATGCTCTAGTTTGGAAGGGAAATGCCTGCTGTGCACAGCAGGAGTTGGTGCCAGGCTGCAAGCTCACAAGATAGCGACAAGGTCTGGTTTTCCCCCACGTTTTAACCTAACCCCCTCCCCACAAAACCTTTTAAATTTCTTGCGGTAAACTAATGACATGCTGGTATAATAATTTACTACCTGAGTGGGGTTATTTTTCTTCCTTTCTTTCCAATAGGCATTTACTTTTTTTTTCCTTTTTGTTAATGAGAGGCAACTATTTCAAAAACCATCCTACAGTCAATATCTTATGAGTTGATAGCGTCTTTGAAGAGACTGAATGATATCTTGGTCTGCTGATGCTGATGTAAAAATTTAGCATTTAATATTTGCTCAACCTTTTTAAGATCGAAAATCTTGGGTTTTTTAGGATTATACCAATTTCTTTTGTAAGTAAAGAGGACTCCTTCCCTCCCATATACCCATTCTTCCAGAATGAGAAAAGGGTTTTGTAAATTACATCACTCCAAATACCTCATTATAGATTGATTCAGCTGCTCATAAAAGCAATCCTTTTTATGAAGTTCATTATCATCCTCCAGTTTTGGAAGAGGCTACATAGTTAATACGTACGTACATGTTACATCATCTGGTAGGCTAAAGCAGAATCAGTGACTTAGATCAAGTTACAGCAGCAAAAAGTTATTCTTGAGGAATTCTGCAATATGAAATATCTTTACTGAAGTGTAAGACATAACCCACATAAGAATTTATATCAGAATACCATTTGCTTCACAAAAGTAACTGGAACAAGAAAACACTTTGACGTTTTGTCCAGTCAAAATTATCTTGCTGAGATACTTCATATATTTCTCTTCTGGAGGAAAGTATCCTCAAGGACTGCAGGCTTCTCATGGGATGCCAAATATAATGGAATTAGTATTCATGAGAAATTAACCCTTGCAGTAAGATTCTAAGTGTGGAAATGCTACACGCCCCATGAGGCTGATGTAAGGTGCATTTTTCACGCACCTGAGGTCTGTGGGAAGGGTAGACAAATATACAAATAGTTCCTCTATACCCTGTGATATTTAAAAGAGTAAGACATTTGTCCTTTTGCCTTACAGTCATACAGTGTCTCATCAATTCTTTTAGACACAAAAAGGAACAAATCATTCCGTTAAGACTGCAATAAAAAGAAATGATGAGAAAAGACACTTTGCTTTTCTATGTTTTTTAATATAGGTACTTCTAGCATATCCCAGATCAGGTCATCCTTTTGCATTATTATCACATATTTTATTATTTCTGTGATAAGTTAACAGAAAGCCATTCAACTCTCTTTCAATGCATCAAAAACATCTTAAACCTCTCACTACTCATGGAAGAAGCTCAGGCTTTAGGAGGATCTACCTCAGTAATTCCAGGAGATGAGGTGCTGGGGGGACATTTGATCAGAAGTACTTTTGCCTGTGACAAGCAAACTGATGTCACAGGCTTTGTGTATTTTGTTGAATACTTTATAACCACCTCAGCTGGAGCAAAAGCATTGACAGTACTTCATAAGGTATGGGAATCCTTGATATGCACACTAAAATCTATTATCCTTTACCTGTATGTGATACAGAAAGCTTTTATTATATATAACTCCAGCCCTCCACATAGATTGGTCAGTTTATCCCAGGCATCTTATACTCACCTTATAATCACCCTGATTATATTTGGGGCAGTAATTTCCAACACCAAGATGTAGGAATCCTAAAAGGAGTATAGCAACTAATCACATGGTAGTTGTTCCACAATAATTTCACAGATACTTGCTCTGATTATGTGGTGAATTTGAAGTTTCCTGTGATCTTGTTGAAAAAAAGAGTAATTCTCAATATCATAAAGTTTACATATAAGCTTGTCTGTACCTCACAATAACTACTAGGGTATTCAACACAATGTGCATTTCATACCTCTTTAATTTGAACTCATTTAGGAAAATAAGCTATCATTAATCAACTCTGAAATTTGTGCTGTCCCCATCTTCAGGAAAATCATAGAGTAAAATGCTCTGCAAGGCACTGCCTATATAGAGCTCCATAGGTGAAGAACCTGAAGATTAATACAATAAAAGACAAATTCTGCAGATAAATTTGGCAGGAGGATTAATAAAGTAATTTACAAGATGTGCAAAGCATAGCACCTCTCCTGCCTCTTCTTTTCATATTCACACTGAGCTTTCTCTAAACTCAGACTGACACTTATGAGAATTAGCCTTGGAGCTGCAGAAGGAGAAAAGCCCTCTACAAAATACATCCCAGTTTCTTTTGATTCTGTGCTCACTAGTCCAATATACAGTTGCCTAGATAACAACAGGTTGATTTCAAAGAAATCTTGCACATCTTTATATCCCATATGGGAAAAATAATATATTCCTGGGCACCTGCAAGTAATCTATAGTGAATATATACAGTGTAGAAGTAAAGTTGCGTGACTAGACATGAATATATGCAAGTTTCTAAGAAGATATTTAAATTTCATTCTTCCCTTTGTCCTCATGAGTATTTGTCTTTTTTGTCCAAACAACAGTTTCCAAAGGAATACAGTAAGAAATTAAAATTGCTAAGACCAAGTGTTTTCCTCGACTCTTTTCCAAGTATTAAAATACAAATATGAGAAGAACCTCGATTTCAAAATTTTACTGTCAATAAGGATAAATCTCAGTACATGCACGTACACCAAAGTGCTTAACTGACAGATTCTTCATAATGGGAATGTAGAAACCCAGTCGTTGTAAAACAAACAGTTATTAACAAGAGTTAGTTTTAAAACTTCATCCTTAGGAAGCAATATGACAGTAACAGAGATTGTACTCCAGACCAGAGGTCCTGCAGAGCAGGAAAGAGATTAGATTTCATTTCATAGCCTGTAGCCTTTTCTTCCAGCCTTTTTTCTAAACTTCGAACCAAACACCATCCCTTTTCCCTGACAATTTATGTTGTTTTTCATTGTTATTTCATCCTTTATTTTATCATGTGGCTTCAGAAAAAAAGATCATAACTTTTTTTGTTTTCACAATTTGTCATATCCTGGTGTGGTGAGTGAAAAATTGAGCTGCACTGATTCCAGCCACTCCAGCTGCAGCCTGGAACCATCCCAGTACTCACAGCTGAGGTATCATTGGTTTTGCCCAGAAATACTGAATGACATACCTTGAGGTCCAGATGCAGCCCTAGCATCCAAGGATGTCACAACCTTAGTCATCTTCATTGCATTCTTCATGCATAGTAGTAATAACTGCTGTGTTGAGTTACAGGTCATCTGCCTCCACCTCCACACATCCGCATGTGGGAATCAGAAGAAAGTAGTGATAGCAACACCAAAACAAGGCACCAATAAGACCCTTCCTCAAAATCTGTCCCTGAAGGAGACCTGGCCTAGTTCTGTTGGGTTTTATTTGATTGCAATACACTGTTTGCATCAAAGCTCTTCACTTCCAACATGAGTATGAGCAGCTTGACATGGCCTTGCTAGGTATTAATGAGATAATGCATTCTGTTTGCATTAAGTAGATCTGTAGGAATGCAATGAGAGAAAAAAAATTTAAATCTCCTCAAATATCAGGAGTTTAGTTTCATTTATCTTCTGTGAGAAGACCTAGTTTTGATTAAACCAACAAAACACCTCTGCATTTCTGTCAAATGGCTGTCATAACTGCATACATGGGAATATAATAATCATGATCCCTGCAGAGACAGATGCATTGGAGTTTCTGATGAAAACAGGAAAAGTTAAGGGGTTTGCTGAGAAGCTTCTTTCCTTCTACATTCACAAAAGAAAAAAATAATAGATGCCACCTGATAACTTGTTTTCTAGCAGTTTCTTTGCCAGATTTTACACAATAACAATTATACATGGGTCAATAAAAGAATCAATAATAAGAATTAAAGCTAAGGATTATAAAATTGCTATAATTTCATTCCAGACACAGGTAAGCAGAAAATTGATTCCTTGTCCTTCAAATGAAAATGTATTTCTGTTTTGCATCAGGAAAAATCCAAGGTTTTTCTTTCTTTTTTGGCTTGGCTTGTTTTTTTTTTAAAGGAATGAAAATATGCAAGACACAAGAGACAGGGGAAGGCAGAAACAGATGAACAGAGATAGGCTTTGAAATAACTAACAGACTTTTTTCTAGGACACTAAAATTAGATTTTTGCAAAACTCAAAGTCCATTCCTTAGGTTATATCAGAAAAAGTAGGAATTCAAACCTAAGTCTCACAAATCACAGCTGCAAGCTACAACTGTCAAGTTATTTCTCTTTTTTGAAGGTGAGTCCCTGTTCCTGAACAATGCTCTGTCAAAACAATACATTTCCACAGCATCTCATTTGGACATCAGGCCTTTTCCAATTTGTCAACATCTCCAGCCAGCCACAGTTACAAAACTGCATCCTTATTGTCAGATTTACAGAATGATGCCTGAAGCTACCACAGTGAAAGCCCAGAAATTCAACTTGGCATAAAGACAAGAGGATTTTAATTAGGTTCTTTTTGCATCCAAAAATGAATCTTTCTTTTTTGCGAAGTGGACACTTGAGAATGGACAGACTTCATGATAGAGTAAAACATTAACACAAAATAAGCTGTACTGACAGCAAGACTCTGGTTTAAAACCAATATAATCAAGCCCATTTTTTGAATTTTTGGCAGCAGATAATTTTTCAATGTGGTTGTGATTTTTATGCACTCTGCTCCCTACTAGTGTTTCAGTATCTCCTTCCAGAGCAATAATGATTTACAATAGTCCCATTTTCTCTCCTCCTTCTTCAGGTCTCCACACCAGGGTATATCTTCCTCTCAGGCATGCTGCTCAAGTGTTGGGGAGGCAGTGGTATACACTAGATGGGATAAAGTGATCAGACTGAAAGTTAAGCTCTACTACAAAATCTTCTATGCATTTGCCTTCCTTTTTTTGGTACAATTTCACAGTCAGGTCTCTACAAGAAAGAAAGGCAAGATGAAGTACCAGGAAGCTGAAGCTCACAGTTTCACAGATCTCTAGAGAAAGAGTTGTTTCATGCTTAGTCTGATTGTTTCTTGACAGGCAATGTAAGGTTTACACTCAATCCTTGTTGTCCCACAATAGCATCGTGCCAGCAATTCTAGCTTCTCAGAATCGCATTGAAATACAGTGGAATCCTGGAGTAAAAAACCAAACATTGTCACCAATATTAGCATCGTCCAGTGCGGTGGGAGCAGCACTTACTTAAAACATGCAAGTTAACTTTATTTAGTAGATGCAACAGTACTGTATGCAGCCTATGGGTTTTATCACTTTAGTTTCTCAAAGCTGCCCTTTGTTGATGTATAAATTATTTTTCATATTCTTTCTATGCCTCCCTAAAGTCATTCCTGTGATATATTGGGGGGGGAAGGTAAGTGTTCCTTCTTTATAAAAGAACTCTTACTGTCTAATATTGCAACACAGTGCTAAGAATTTTTAGATAGAACCTTTCTGAGATGGCAATCTGCATACAAGGAGTTTGTTCACAACTGAAGGAGAAGGAAGTTATGAGAACTCTGTAAAGAAGCATAAAAATCTTTCAGTGTCTGTTCTCAGTGTAGAGTTACTGTCTGATGTGTCACTCCATCTCTTTATTAGCAGCTGACAGTTTTGCAGCAATTTTGTTGTCAATCAAAGTAAGGCATCCATAGAGAGGCAATGGATCAGAAGACTATCTAGGTGATAATATATGTCCCAGAAAGCAATTGTAGACTAAATTTCCATTGATGTAACAGTCTGTCTAGTCTTCAAATTAACTTCACAAATGTTTCACAATAGTTTATAGATGGTAGCCACAATTTTGATAAACGCACATCAGAGGTATACATGCAGGTACAGATTTGTCACTATGAGATTAGTGGGTACAGATGCTTTAGCGGTGTTAATCCCAACTGCACAAACACTGTCCCCAGATAATATAATACTTTCATATATCAGAGGGTGCATCATGATAATTTATATCCTTCACTCAGATGAGAGATTGTGTTCCACTCCTAAAGACATTTCTGGTTTTACTCCTGTGAACTGACTCTGCTCTGTTGTGTAGCAGATAAAATGGTAGATTTCCACATAAAGAGAAAGATAGTAAGAGTTCCCAGAGCAACCATTAAGAACCAGTTGAAATTAATTAAACTGGGACAGCTTTCACTATAAATGTTAATTAACCATCTAAAGCTGTAATGGTATCCCACATTCACAGAGTCATAGAATCATAGGGTTGGATGGGACCATCAAAGACCATCTAGTCCAACACGCCTGCAGTGAGCAGGGGCATCCTGCACTACATCAGGTTGCTGAGAACCGCATCAAGTCTGGTCTTAAATGTCTCCAGGAATGGGGCTTGCACCATATCTCTGGGCAGCCTGTTCCAGCATCTCAGCTCCCTCATGGTGAAAAACTTTTTTCTAATGTCTAACCAAAACCTACACAGTTCTAATTTAAAACCATTGCTGCTCATCCTAAAACTACATGCCCTGGCAGGAAGGCTCCCCTGCTTTCCTCTTGACCCCCTTCAGGTAATGGATGACTGCTATGAGGTCTTCTCTGCTCCAGGCTGAACAGCCCTAGCTCTCTCAGACTATCCTCATAGAAGAGGTCTCAAGCCCTCACATCACCCTTGTGGCCTTCCTCTGGACCCTTTCTAATAGTCCACGTCCTTTCTGTGCTAAGGGCTCCAGAGCTGGATGCAGTTCTCCAGATGGGGTCTCACAAGAGCAGAGTGAAGGGGTAGAATCTCTCTTGACCTGCTGGCCATGAGTTTGCTGATGCAGCCCATGATATGGTTGTCCTTCTGGGCAGGAAGTGCACACTGCTGACTCATCCACCTTTACATCCACCAAGTCCTTTTTTCACAGGTCTGCTCTATACCACATCACCTCCCAGTATGTACTGGTAACGAGGATTGGCCCAGACCAAATGCAGAACTCTGCACTTGTCCTTTGTCAGACTTCATGAGGTCTGCATGGGGCCACTTCTCCAGCCTGTCCAGGTACCTCTGGATGAAATCTCATCCCTCCATATGTGTCAACTGCAAAATGAGTTCACTGGCATTTGTGATTAGCCTTTGAATGTGACATCTCCTGTAGCTAGCATAGGAAGGTTTCATCAATATGATCCTCTCAGTCAGGTGGCCTTGATTGTGACAACAACCCGTGTTCACCATGTTGCCTCAGTTACTAATTTCTACCCATAAGCCTTCAATCCATAATCTTTTACCCTTTCATCAATATCTCTTCACACTCTAAACCCTCCACCCCACCTGCCTTGCCTGTCTCTTCTAAATATCCTGTATCCCTCGATGGCCACAGGATCTCACCATGTTTCAATCATGGCCACAACTGCAGTTTCCCATCAGCACAGTAGCCTCCAGCTCTTTCTGTTTGTTGCTTATACCATGCACATTTGTGTAAAGGCACTTCAGCCGCGCTGCTGACCATGCAACTTTATGAGGTGAATGCCCCTTGAGGTGTTTTGCTATTGACTGTGACAACCTTAGGAGCTCCTGGTTCATCTGTTAGGCTGCAATTGTAATGCAGTATCCTCAGCACATTTCAGTGCAACCAGTCAAGAGCCCTCCTTAGCACACCGTCCCCCTAACCCTGATGTGTCCCATTGTTTGTCACAAACAAGCCTCATATTATCACCCCACTCCCTCTTCTTATCTAGTTTAAAATTCTGCAAATTAGTCCTGCAATCTCTTGGGCAAAAATCCTCTTTCCCCTTTGAGACATGTATCCCACTTAACGTTAACATTCCTGGCACTGCATAAGTGACCTGTGATCTAGATCCCCACAACAACTTTCTCAAGGTTCTGAAATCTCTATTGATTGCTCTGGGCCTACAAGTTACAGTCTCCTCTCCACCTACTTGGAAAGTGAGTAGTAGTCAGTTGGCCATAACAGTTTTGGAAGGTTCCTGGACACATCCTTAACCCAGTCTCCAAGAAGGCAGCCGACTTCCCTATGAGTGGGGACTGTCTAGCATATCAAGCCTTCTGTTCCCCTTAGAAGGGAATCTCCAATGACTACATTCCATCTTTTTTTCCTCATGGTCGAGGTAGTTATTGGAGTAGCAGGCCTCCCTGACCACAAAGATGTTTGCAGTGAAGAACGTCTGTCACTCACATCTTCATTTGCTGGGCCTTAGACAGCCAGAACATTGTACCTGTTGTTCAGAGGAACTGGAAGTGTTGAGGTGGGCAAGGAGGGAACTTGCCCACTGCCCTGACCACAAACTTTGGACCACTTCTTCAGGTTTCTGCCTTCTGCCTGGCAAGGGCAGGATGCAGGGGCACCATGATCCTGGTTCCCATCTCACAGGGCATCTCATCTTTGATTTAAGGAGGGTAAAGTCTTGCTCCTCCAGTCTATTTCTGCCTCATCTTCTCCAATGGTCCTTAGCCTTTCCACTGCTTCACGCAGCTCTGCCACCAAGCTGAGCAGATCATTCACCCATTCACAGAACAAGCAGCCCCCTCAGAGCTGCCTCTCGGTAGCAGTGAAAGGCTCTGGCACTGCCCGCAGCTGGACAGCTCCTTTCCTCCCGTGGGAGCTCTGTCTCTGCTCCCACATCCCTCCTGGCTGCGGTTGCGATGATCTACCGAGTGGAGATCATCATTAACTCCTGGCAGTCAGTAACCACCACCTCTGCTGATTTCAGGGAATGCCCATCCCCGCTTGTTCACATGGGTGAAAGGCCCCCTTTTATCTGAGGAAGGGCGGAGGTGGGGCTGTTGGTGTGTTTGCAACCTCTTTTCAATCTGCCTCCGGAGGATGCGGCTCCGCTCCGCGCTCCCTCCTGCTGTGCTGCCGGGGAGAGTCCCGGCATCGAGCTTCTTTGCTGGCTCTATTTTGTCGAGACTCTCTTCCCCAGCACAGACTATCCTCCATGGGTCTTCTCAGCAAGTCAGTTTCTTGGTTACACATGCAGACTATGGATGATGTTTAACACTGGCACGGTAGTTCAGTTATTCTCCCAAGAAACCGATGGTTAAGGCACAAATGTTAGTATAATCCCCCGAGGACAACAAGATATTTTTCAGATACTTTCTCTGCTGTCATTGACTGGTATGAAGTTTACCACTCTAGAATTTCTTAGTGCTCTCTTTTTCATCTTCAGCCAAACAAAGAACTAGCAAAATACTGAGAAACCTTATTCTCCTCTAAGGCCTCTACATCCTTTGGAGACATAGGACATAATGGTTACCTATTACAAGCAAACACTGATGAAAATTTATTGTATTTACTGAAGTTTAGTCTTCATTCATTCAAATGTTCAGAAGAAATATTCAGAGGAACTGAGCAAAGAGGCTAAGATCTCATTTAAATACAGGTATATCGGTTCATTTTTGTGAGTCTGTCCTCTACGCTTGATCTGTAAAAGATCCAAATTTAAATGAAATAACTGGAAATTTAAATCTTTTCTCTGCTGTAAATGATGACTTGAACGGTTTGGGCAGCACAGCTGAGGAGCTAAAAGTCAATGTGAGGGAAAACAAGACTGGAAACTCATAAAAAACAGCTTTTTCTGCCAAAAAAAGGTTACATTTGTGCAAATATACATATGTATATCACAGTGTGAAACTGCAGCTGCCATCCTCTGTTGTACCCTTCATAGTCCTTATTATCAAGTAAAACTTTGTGTTCCAGAAAAAATTTCAATCAATTTACTATTCCTGGCTTCCAGAAATTCCTCCTGAAAATGTCTGATGGTGGAGTAGTCACACCATCAGTATAACTGCTCACAATATGCCCATGTTAGGTGACTCAGACTATTTCCATCTTCTTGTCTCCAGGGAATTATGCTAACATTCAAGCCATAACCATTGGTTTCTTGGCAGAATATCTGAACTACTATAATCATCCATAATCTGCAAGAATAACCAGAAAATTTGGTTTTCACAATCTATCCCTCCAGTCTTAACAAACAAATGCTACCAGACAAGACTGTCATAATTAGTTTTGTCACTCACAATTGTATCTTCTCCTTATGGTAGACCCATGTTTAAAAAATAAAGTTTTACTACTTCCAGACACTTAGTGACAGACTGTGGAACTGCACCATTCATCTTAAATGTTTTCCCAAAATAAATGGCAAAAGTTATGTTGGAAGACTAATTCTTAAGCTGAGCATATATTGAGGCATGCTTTCTTCCTTAGTGGATCATTCTATCCCACTCTTGCTTTTGCTCTTCCACACATTAATTCTACTGTCAACTTAGAGCCCTCCAGCATGATGGAGTCATCCACTGTTGAAACAGATATGGCACTATTCCTTCTGTAGCCCCATGTGCAGTTTAACTGCTCAAAATAACCCCTATATTTCAGGCTTCACTCATGGGGTTTCTAGTTTGTTCTTTTTCATGGGATTATTTTATTCTCAGAAGTGGGTCACAGACTGTCCTTAACGCCCATGCAGTGGATGGCCTTTTGATATGGCAATCTATTTGGAGTGCCTGGATTAAGATATTAAAATTTGGATTCCGTTGAAAATACATCTTTCCCCAAGCATCAGTACGTATGAACCATCTCTGGTATAGAGACATGTTTATGAGACACACACTGGTGCCATGATGTGCCGCCAATTTACACAGTTACCCAGTTAATATAAAATAGATACGAAAACATTGTAATGGCAGAAGTTCAACACACTACTTACAGAAAAGCAATCTGGAGCTCAAGCCATCTGCAAACAGTGGCATATGCAGCATATTTTGAATTGTTGGGCCAGGGCCAAGCTGGAACCCAGGACTGGCAAAGAGGACACAAACCCTCAAGTGGAGCAATAGAGTTGAGACAATAGGAAGGTTGAACTGCTGACAGCAACAGTGTTTTGTTTCTATTTTAATTGATACTAATGTTTAACTGCTGTTATCACAGATTGAAACAAATGTTGGATTTCTCTGTTTTGCCAGCCATCCCTGATGCCTACAAGGATAAATCTTCAAGAATTGTCAGAGCTGTTGATTACACATCTCCAATACTGGATTTGCAAAGTGACTCATATATGTAGAATCACAGAACAGAATCATAGAATATGTTGAATTTTCAGGGACCTTCAAAGGTCATCTACTTCAATCCTACTGCAGAAATCAAGGAATCTTGTACTAGATCAGGTTGCTAAGAGCCTCATCAGGCCTGACTTTGAATGAGGCCACTGGATACTTGTAGGCCACTATGAGGACTCCCCAGAGCCTTCTCTTTTCAGTCTGAACAGCCCCAACTCTCTCAGCCTGTCCTTGTAGCAGAGGTACTGCAGCCCACTGGTCATCCTCATGGCTCCTCTCTGGACCCTCTCCAACAGGTCCATGTCATTCTTGTGCTGAGGGCTCCATAGCTGGATGCAGTACTCCAGGTCAGGTTTCACAAGAGGAGAGTAGAGGGGCAGAATCCTCTCTCTTGACCTGCTGGCCATCATTTTTCTGACTCAGCCCAGGATATGGTTGGCCTTCTTGGCTGTAAATGCACCATGTCTGCTCACGTCCAGCTTTCTTCCACCAGTACCCCTAAATCCTTTTCTGCAGGTCTGCTCTCTGTCACGTCATCCCTCGGTCTGTACTGATAACAAGGACTAGCCTGGGCCAAGTGTAGCACCATGCACTTGTTGAATTTCACAAGGTTTGCACAAGCCTATTTCTCTAGCCTGTCCAGATTCCTCTGGATGACATCCCATCCCTCCAGTATGCCAACTGCACCACTCAGCTTGATGCCATCAGCAAACATGCTGAAGAGGCTCTCAGTTCCACTGTCTACATCATTGGTGATTATATTAAACAGCATTGGTCCCAGTACAGAGCCCTGAGGAGATCTCTCTCCATCTGGAAATAGAGCCATTGACCTCAGGATGCAACCATCAGGCCTGTGGCTTATCCTTATCCACTGAAGAGTCCAGCCATCAAGTCCATTTTCTACAACTTAGAGAGAAGGATATTATGGGGGACCACGTAAAAGGCCTTGCATAAATCCAGATAAACAATATCCACTAGTCTTCTTGTGTCCATTATACTGATACCCCATTGCAGAAAGCCATTATGTTGGTCAGGCAGGACACACTCTTGATGAAGCTGTGCTGGCTGTCTCTAATCACTTCCCTATTCTCCATGTGCCTTAGCATGGCTTCAAGGAGAATCTGCTACATGGTCTTCCCAGGCACAAAGGTAAGGCAGATATGTTCCCGGCATCCTCCTTTGTATCCCTCTTGAAAGTATGTATATTGTTTGCTGCCTTGAGTCACTGGGGACCTCATCTGACTACCATGACTTTTCAAATGTCTTGGAGAGTGGCTTGGCACTTGTATCAGCCAATTCCCTCAGGACTCTGGGATGCATCTCATCAGGTTCCATGGATTTGTGAACATCTTCTGCAATACTTGGTTTTTATCATGCCTCATAAATCCAGAAAGTTTTCTGGGGTCATAGCCTAACTGCAGCGCTGTTAGCAGCACTGCAATACTTATTCAGGCAAAAAAAGTGCTAGAGCTCAACTCTAGTAACTAAAAATACTTTCTGTCTCTCTGCAGGGCTAAGGGTGGTTAAAAGGAATAATCTTTTCAAAGTTCAAAATAAATAATTGTGAAAAACTTCCTTTTCCTCATTTCTTCTTTTTCTTCAAAACAATACTGAAACTTCTTCTATTTGAAGAAGAAAAGGCAAAAAAAGAAAAGAAGTCTCAGTCTTGAAGACTCTTGGTGTCTGTGCTGGTTCATTTGCCAGAGAAACTTTCCCTCAGAGGAAGATAAGCAGAATCTTCTAGTCACTTCCCCTGTGTACTGGCAGATTTTTTTTTCTTTACACTGTAGACATAGACTACATTTATTTTTATGATAAAAACCTTACACTATCATACTGATTTTTCCCATAGTGTCTAATGACTAACCATTGTACCTCAGTAGAAGGAAAACCTACAGGATGCTGTGTTATGAGACTGGTTCTCTTACATATATTTTTATCAGCCTGTGATAGATAGTATGAAACACTTACAACATCTGTGTAAGTTTCTCTCTCCACAGGACTGCTGTAGCTGTTTCCTTTCATTAGAGAATATTACTTCCATCTTTTTTGTACTAACCTTCATACATACGCTGTCTGAGAGATGTGAGATGACCGCCCTACTGCTTCTTAGTACTCAGTGACAATAGGATATCACTTTCTTAGAGCTTTCTTAGAAAGTGATATCATTATCTTGTGGATATATTGGATGTTTCCTTGAGAAGGAAACATCAGTTTATGAACTGAAATCAATTTAGAAGTTCCACAGACAATTTAATCATGAATAAATCATCTTTGTTACAAATAGGTGCTCTCCAACAAATATTCATTATTACTTATCTCTGTCCCCTACTTCTGCCAGTGCTAGTGCTCACCTAAAAAGCCACATGAGGAAACAGATCCAGCTGAAAACTAGCCATTTTTTTGCCAGCTGACTTTTTCTTCAGATAACTCCCTATTCCAACTGATTCATGTTTGCACAGATATCAATGGCAACATGCGGGACGCAGTATGAAAAAATATCCCGTGTCTTTAGATGGAGGAAAACTCATCATCTCATCCTCCCTTGCATCAGCTTATTTTGCTGCTTTTTTCTTCCTCAAGTCAATTAGTGGCAAATTTCAAGTAAACAAATGTGAGCCATTCTTAAACTTGAATGAAGAAGACTGCTCATTTGAAACAGTGCCATATGAAACAGTGCCAGTGTACGATCTTTGCTTCATATATACACTAAGATGAGGAAGGTAGAACAACAACACCTACCTGAGGAAATTTCTGACAGTATAAAGAGCTGATCTGAACAGCCCTGACAAGATAGTTCTATGACACTATCCAAATGGTGTGCTGAACTTCTGCTCAGCCTTTAGAAAGCACCAATGCCTTGTTAGCTGTCAGAGAACTAGCAGCAGTTGTAAATAATGAAGAAGAATCAAATAAAATAAAAACCTCAGTCTGGCTAGTATTAAGTCTTTCCATCCAAGAATCTTACCATTTAATGAGTCACAGCCCAGGCTGTCTGGGATCTGCCTTCAGCTGTAAGGCTGACAGCTTTGCTTCACAGAAGTCTCCATTCCCAAGATTTCTGTAAATGCCAACAGTGAATAATTGCTTTTTGTCATTTTACATAATATCCTGTATAACTAATATAACATTGCCCAGTCTGGTTAGAGATATGTTCCTTGTCATAAGCTTGAATTTGGGTTACTCTGGCCATTGCTGAATTTTGCATACCCATGATCAGACTTTTCAGCCTGGCTTCAAGGAAGCCGGGGGATCCACCTTATCCTCATCCTCGATTCTGTTTCTTTCCATTGGTACATCCACTTAGAAATCCATTGGTCCTCAAGCACTAAGAAATACAGAGGAATACATTTTAGTATGAAACACTTATATAAAAAAGTAGTGCATATTGTCCACACTTCATCTTTCAGCACTGCATATTGGAAAACAATGCCAGATGTAGGCTACAGACACACAATTCCCTGAATGAGCACAAAAGGAGTTTTTTTGACTGATAAAATAGGACAATGTTTTCCTATCACCCTTATCCCTATAGGCTACTTGACTTGCTGCCAGAGCTAACAGCACTGAAGGCCCCTAACTGTATCCTGTCGCATGGCTTGACTGAAATGCTCAAGACCAGCTCTTTGGTTGGCTCCACTCTTATCTCACTTGAAGTTGATAAAGGAGATACTTCTAGCCTTACTGAAGCTTCTCACAAACCCCTGGGAAGAAGCAATCACTTTCTGGCAGATTATGTCAAGAACAAACAGCAGCTCTCTTCCACAGCATCATACCAATCTCACTTCCATAGGACAGTCAGGCAACAGCAGCATCTGAGCAATTTATATTGTTCCCATTCCTATGTGTGACTTGAGGGTGTGGCTATAGGGAGAAGGAAGGAAGAAATAATGTATCACAGTGAGAAAAGTTTACCAACTGCTTTACAGTTCCCCAGCAGTTACAGGGTTGATTTCTAATCTTAAACAAATGGCACAGGGTGTGAAAATTGATCAATATTTCTTTACCAGCATCCCCATTTTGTAAGTTACCTCCAGTATCAGACTGAGAATCTGATGCCCAGAAGAGCTCTCCAGAACTACACTGACACTACATTTAGAGAAAAAATCCACTGAGTGTAATGTTCCTGTGTTTACTTATCTCTGTTTGTTTATCCTGCCTTCTACCTATGAGAAGGGGAAAAACAACAAACTAGATGTTAAATTACTGAATTTCAGCATCTGAATATTGTAATTTAAAGTGATACTGCCAGTTGGATCAAATTGAAAATTAATATCTTATTCCTAAAATAGTAACAAAAACCACGAAGAAATTAAATTAAATTAAAGCACTAGTTTTAAAACTCAAAATATGAGCTCTATTCTATAGCTGGACAACTCAAATGAAAGCAACAGTTGTTTGGATTGTAATTATTTACCACAATTAAACAATTCCATGTGTTGATAAAATAAACATATTCTGTGAACACATGCAAAAAAATTGTGTTTCCTTCTTTTTGTATGAAATATGTTACAGTCCTAATTCAGGACTGCAGCAGCTGTCATGACAGTACTTGAAAAGATGAGATAGCTTTTGAGCAAATACCTAACCCTTAACACACATTTAGTTTAGAACTTCTCGTGAATCACAGCAGGTACGGGTAGACAGCAGAATGGTGAGAGTAGTCTGTCTCTCAAAGTTGTTACTATTTGTGATGGGAAAAACAAAATCCATCTCTGAATTAGCATGTGATTTTTATCATAGCATTTTTTCTTTCTATTGAATATCTTACCTACAAGTATATATATGTGCATGCATATATATATATATATAAGTTCTTTTAGCAATGAATTCCAAAAAAACATACTGTAGACTCTCAATTCCAGAAGACGTGGTACTTTGGTACAAACACGGAGCACAAATAACTTCATCTAAGTAATTATAAATTAGTAACAAATATAAACACACTATGAAACAAATTACCATGAATTTAAGAGAGCTTGCCTATCTCTACAAGACTGAGCTTAGATCAATTGGACTCAATAGTCCCAGCACTGAGAATGCCTTATAGACTTAGATTGATGTAGCCCAGCAGAGCACTCCTTGTGAGAGATCAGTGATCTTACAGAAGACAAAAAAGAACATTCCACTATGTCTGGTTCGGTGCAAATTGGGTTGGCTTAATTCAGACAGCTGTCTTTGGAAATCAAGCCATTTTTTGAACCAGATTGGTAAAGGATGTTCAATCATTAGTCTAGAAGGGGTAAAGCTACCTATTGTCAGCCACAGGGAGTTACATATGAGATGAGAGTATCTTTGGCTAGCACAGCCACTTCTTCAGTCTGACTTATATGTCTAATGCTATCATACATCTAGACAAGGTGCAAGTTGTAAACTACCTTGATTTGCACTGGAATAGTGAAAGTATCCCCCTTTCATATGCCTTCCTCCCTCAAAACAAACAAACAAAACAGAACAAAGCTATATTACTGCAATTTGTTGTTACAGTTTATGTACACTTCTGGTACAGGTCAAGGTATTCGAGAAAATACTCTCCAGAGCTGCTTTTTTACTGCTGTCCAGCTGCAGATCATTTTATTAATGTTCATGAGCCAAAGTTGTAGGAGGAGTCCTAACCCGTTTCACCACACATGACAAAATACATATAAGTATCTGCTAATAATGCATGTTTGCAAACTAGGAATACACACTAATGGGCCTAACTTTAATAATAGTGAAATAGTTTCAAAAGGTATTTCAAGAGTTTGTTAACAGCTCTTGAGAGAAAGCAAACCTAGCACTGCTACCCTTAGTAATTTTTTGTAGAAATCACTTAGATTTAGAAATCTAAGGCTTATCCGTGCTACAAAGTGGTAACATTTCATAAAATACGAGGAGAGCCCTAGTAAAGGCAAGGCATGTAGGTAGAGTTGGGGCTTTTTAGTTTTCATTATATACCCGCAGCAGTTCACTACACGCCTATTGCAGTTCTGCAGTACGTTTTTTATCTTCTACTTGCATGATGTGGTGGTATCAGTTCTTGGTTTGGTTTGGTTTTTATCCTAAGAAGCAAACAGGAGTTGAAACCTTCCTTGCTTGGGGTTTTACTCTGCCCATGGGCCCTTAAGTCTCCCCCCCCCCAGCAATAGGTGCCACTATTTTGCTCCACCCTTCGGCAGTACATGTAAATTGGGGGCAGGTCAGGGAATTACAGCTCGGGGAGATGGTTCCTGCCGTTCAAGGCTTCAAGTGAGGACTTAGGAAGCGGTATCATTGAGAACTATGTCTTTTCGACGTTGTTATAAACTGGGCAGAAAGATAAAAGTTTCGTCCGTTCTCCTGCCTACTTTTCTTCTTTCTGCATATTGTGTGAGGACTGCTACATGCAACAATCTTCAGTGACGGGCTTTGGATCTCTTCCATCTGTTCGAACTTTGCTGGAAGACCGCAGGATATTTCAGGCTGCAGGAAAATGTACTGGGGAAATCATGTTAGGTAAGGCTTCCCAAGAGGTCAGAGACCTTCTCTAGCCGAGGATGCGTTTCCTTCCAGCTGTGCTTTTTCTGGTTGGAAATCAAACCAAGAAGGTGGAAGGAGAAAGAGTATTTGGAACTGCTGGTGAAGTGAAGGGTAATGTTTTCTTGTTGCCTTTGCTGCTTTTCTAACTGCTGGCAACAACCTGGTTGTGGTAAAGAAATGCGCAGGATTTTTTGACCGGTTGTCCATTGAAAAGTGTATGGAATTTATAACTTTCTGAAACTAAAACTAATCCGTTCTCCGCCCGCCCGCTCCACTCCCCATATCCCTCCCAGTTTTCAAGATTATTTCTGGAGGTTTTATATTAATTCGAATTACTCCTGATATAAAATACAGTTCATGCTATCAGTCGTTGATGAAGCTTTAAAGACGTTTCTTCCTCCTTCACTCTCAGTCTTTGCTTTGATTGTGTCTTAATACACCAAGTGTATTTAAACTCTTTGGGTTGTTTTTTGTAGAATTGTTTTCACTGTGACTCTGGTCTGGCAGGCTGTTCATTTAAAAAAAGGTAAGGGAAAATTTTTATTGTTTCCACCGCCCCCGGTGTTTCTCAGGTACATTTACACTGTTCATCGTTTCATTAAAAGCTACCCTCCTCCATATTTGTACGTTTTGTCAAGGCCCTGAAAAAGAAGAGCTTGAAGACTATGGGGAAAGTCTCAATGCCACAGCACAGAAGCAGCCCAAGAGCGAAGGAACTGTTATGAATGCTTTCAGTGCCACGAACAGAAAGCAACTGAATTCAGGGGCATTGGTACCTTTCACTGGGATTACAGACAGTAGGTAACATTATATGTTTAAATAATGCCATAAATGTTGTTTTTTTTAAAATGTTGTATCGCAGTACTGCTTTGATTTATGTATTGGGAGATTCCAGCCACTTGGTTTTCTATGACAGTTTATTTTATTTATTCACACTGACACTTGGGAAATCGTGACAAAAATTTAAGGTAGAACCAGGGATCTTACCTATAAAAAGGTAGTAAAAGAAAACGGGGACGGGTGCTAGGAATTGAGAGTGGTTACCATATTTCTTGGAAAAAAATTTTTTTTT
>VZTY01033742.1:47517-60964 GCA_013400935.1 Turnix velox
TGGAAAAAAAAAAAACAAAAAAAAAAAAAAAAGATAAACAATACCCGAAGTAAGACGGGCATTTTTCTTCTTGAGTGTATAAAGCTTTAGGTACTCAATCCTAGTATTCTAAAAAGGCTTGAGGAGGGCGCTTTCCCTTCCTCTCTCAAAGCTAAACTACTCTTCCTGATTACCAAAGTCTCCTTTCTTCAAGAACTAGCACTATGTTCCGGTAACAAAACCCTATTTCCTAGTGGACTGAAACCTGCCTCCTTCAAAATGAAATATTTCAGTTGAATATAAGCTGCTGCTACAGAACTTGTCAGACGTTTCTTCCTCACCGTCCTGTAATCACTAGCAGTTTGCCTCTAATCCTTAACTAAACAAACTGGGTTTAACTGAACAAACAGTCTTAACAGGCAGATAATTTTATTGTCTCTAAAGACAATAAAAATAGATATCCTTAAGATCCTTTGGCAACTGAAAAGACCTGATGGAAGAAGTGAGGAAAAGGGGAGGAGGACCATGTAAGCCCCTGGGATGCTTGGTGACCTCTGTAATATTGTCTTGCAGGTAAAAAACTGAACAGACACTGCTGCCAAAATGGAGGGACCTGTATCTTAGGGGCTTTCTGTGCCTGTCTAAAGCATTACACTGGAAGATACTGTGAACACGATGAGCGGCAAAGGTAAAAGCCAGGACAAAACCAGACATGGTTTTGCTCTGGATGTTTATTTTCTCTGGTGGGATCAAGGATGTACCAAATGTCTCCCTTGTCCTTGACAGCAACTGCGGTAACATTGCTCATGGCTCCTGGGTGCTGAAGGGCTGTTGGCTGTGTCGGTGTGGCTATGGTACGCTGAACTGTCTCTCAGAAATAGTGCACGATAACTGTGGTAAGGAATGGCATCAAATCAATCTTTTTATTTGTTGGGTCAGAAAACTGCCTCCTTCAAAGTTAGGGTACTTGGAGGATATCTTATGTGCTTTTAGACTGCTGCAGTGGCTTGCTTTGTTTCTGATAATGCGTAGGTGAGACAGTAATACTGCCGTTGCTTGTATAGCACTTAATGTTAAGTACACGGAGATCATTATAATCTTGCACTGTAGGAAACTTTTCCCCATTTGGATCGAAACTACAGGGATAAAATATGTCTCTGTTCTGTAAAGTCTTTTTCCCTAACCAGAACAATCTGTACTATTGAACTACACTGAAGCTTATAAAAAACTTCCATCCATAATGTCCCAATCCCACTCTACGTTGTAATATACTTGTCTTCAGTTGTACCTTCAGCTACCAGGGGAAGCTTCAAGATTCATTTGTACCTCAAGAAGCTACCAGCCTTACCCGACTGGATTCCTATCTGAGCATTGACAAAAACGACAAACTCAATAGGAACTAAAATCCAGAACTACTTCTGTCTTGAAGTCTTCTGCTTCACTAATTGCATGTGGCACTGAAGCTGCTCGTTAAATTCCTACTGAAGAGTTAAATGTTTGCATTCCCTTCGGTGTTTGCCTTTGAATCAGCCCTCTTTGTTTCCCATTACAGGAGCAAAAGGTCTAACAAGCCTCTCCGAGCTTAGTAAAAGCAGTCAAATGCTTACTATTCTCGAGCTCAATTTAACAAAGGCGATAAAAGTAGCAGTGGAAAATCCTCTGCTCATCCTATGAGCACAGATTCAGTGGCTTTCACATACCTGTGGCTTTCTTGTGCCAATAAATCCCCTTTTTGTTAAGGGAAGGGTTAAAAGGCTACATGTAACTGTGAGTGCATACTTCTTGTGGAGATCTTGCTCTTTTGGTTGGTATTTGCTTTTGACTATTCTGAGGTTAATGTCTTCAAGAGCTGACAAGTGCTATCAGTTGATCCTCAAACGATCATTGATGGGACATCTATTCACATGTCTCCTCTTTAAATAGCCTCTTTGATTGGCTTTAACAGCTGATACTTTTAACTTAAGCACCTGTGAGATGACAGAAGACTTTGAAAATAATTTTTTTTCTCTTTTTCTTTTTTTACGAATTATAGTCATTAAAGATTATGTTTCCTCGAATTTCTCTCTTTTTTTTTTTTAAGAACTGAAATCAGAAAAAAACGAAATTACCAGACTGTATTCCAGTGGGGTAAGATTACAGAAAACTGTGCTCATTCTCGCATGCCTGCTGGCTGTACTTCAAGAACTCTTACACTGGCAGATGTGAAACTGGACAAAGAATATAACCCTCACCTTAAGTCGTTCAACTTTTTTCTTCTATGAGATAAAGAATATACTTAGATGTGGAGACAGTTTATGATATACTAGTTAATACTGAACTGTTTTGAGGTAATTTAAATTCAGATTATATCATTGTGAAGTATTTATTATTATATTATTACTTTATTACTACTATCAATGTGTGATTATATTGATTCTTTAGTTCTAAAGAACTGTTCTTCCAGTGGAACATAGAATACCCCAGTGTTCTGTGCCTTAAGTATTGTAAATTACAGGGTTTTCCTCTGTGCATGGTGCTACTGGTTTCTAACAAATAAAACTGATTTAATTTCGGAAGAGCTTTTTATATTTGGCTTTAAGTTCTTATCTACCATTTGTCCTTATGTTCTATTCTGTAACAAAACAGGAAAGGATCAGAGTAGAATGAACAATCTGACATTTGAAGAAATAAGGAGTGCATTTCAAATACTAGTATACAGATAAACAAACTCTGAGTTATATGTCTGTCTGTTATGTATATGCACATTCATAGGCAGGAAGCATCTTTTTTAAGAGCACATAGCTGATATGTGTCTTTTCCTTGCATTTATTTCACCTCTTAGAAATAGAAGCCTGTCCTTTAATTTTTAAAAGGACAACTTGTTCTATTGGAACCTATCATGATTTATGTACTACTTAAATATGATCAGTTCTAGACTGGAAACTGTAAAATTTTGGAATATGTAGCAGAATTTGTATTTTAGGTTTATGAAAAAACATGGAGTTTTTCTATTTCAACATATATATGCAAAGAGAATTCTAAAATGTATCTTTATTCTTTGAATGTGGACCTATTACCTAAAATCAGTCAGATTTATAATTCTGAGACCTTAAAAGACATGATTGCTGTGTAAAATCTATATAAATTAATGACCTTAACAAGTTCAGATTTTCGTCTTTTGTTTGGTGAGACAACAATCTATTAAGCAGAGAAGAATGCTTCACCAACAAATTGCATATTACTGTTTCTGTCTTTGAATCTATGACTATTCATTAACAGACTTTTAAAGGGATTTGTTATGTCGAAATATATAATGTCAAATATCAGCACTAGAGATTTGAGTGAAAAAGGTGAGACTTTTTGTTACGACATGCTAGACAAGAATCATTTTTCTCATTACTTAACAAAAACTTGTCTGTTTTGACACTTTGAATAGGAAGTACTAGCTTAGAACAATTAAATATCAAAGAGAACAGCTGGGAGAAAACAATCGCGTCTTTAATTATCATATGTAGAAATTGCAGGAATGCCATTGTAGAAACATCTTGGTATGCAATAAAGTTTATTTGGGAAGTTTGTAGGCAAAAGATCTTGTAGTGAGCTTCAGATAGGCTTTGCTTTTTAAGGAAAGCAGCAGTGAAAATATATCTGAAGCAGTATTTTTTTTTTTTGTCCTGAGAGAAAACAAGCAGAGCCTTGAAAGATCGCAATTAACAAACAGAAAAGGTGATCTAATGCAGGTTTTACAACAGTTTCCAATAATATCCAAAGCAGATTTAATTAGGAAAAACTATCAGGAATATATCCTTGTGTAGATCATGTCCATGTAAGAGTCATCCTGACAGAGCTGTACATTATTCGGCTGTCATGAATTACAGCAATTGAAAAGTCTAGCAACATTTTCCAACTGTACCAAAATCTCAGCTTTTTGTTTGTAAGATTAACAGCTCCTTTTCTTTATCTTATGCCATTGCATTCAGTCTTACTGGAAAATCTGAAAATTATTGCTTTAGGATTGTTTCATATCTACCATACTATGGCAAAGCATACCTTCAGTGATGATTAGTTCTCTAAGACACTTACTGATCTTTGTGTCAGGGTTTTGGGACTTGCCGTGAATAGTCAGACTGAAGCATAGAGTGATGTCCTTGCAAATAAGTCCAGTTAAATATGATGAGAAATAGGGATCCTTAAAATTAAGGGAAAAAAGAGAGGAAAAGGTAGAAAAAGATGTTGAAGATGTCTTATGCATAGTCTCATTCTCAAGTAGAAATAAAACTAAGAAGGAAAAAAACATAAAGCAGTAGAGAACAAAGGAAAGCTAGCAGTCACAATCTTTGCTTAGGTTAAAACTGTCTCCGCTTTTATCTGGCTCCAGCTGTTTGCAGGAACAGATAAAAGAATGCATTATTTTCTTCCCTTGCTACCATGGAGGCCTTGAAAACTTTCTAATACTGCAATTACAGGCACATTGGTAAGATTTGTTTATAGCTCACAATGATGCCTCATGCTAAGTGTAGGTCACTCTGTCAAACATGGCATGTCCCAGCAAAATGGACAACTGTTGCCACAACTCATGCTCTCTCCATCTGCAGTTTTGGTCAGCATTATTTATCAGTGCTTCACAGACCCCAGAGCTATTTGACATTTTGCTTCTCACAGCTGACTCCAAAACTAAAACAAATGGTGCAACCCATGATTGGCCTCCATGACTTCACTCCTGCAACCACTCCAATCTCTGCCACTCCTTGGGACATTCTCCTGATAAGGACCCCAGGCCCGGAGAGTAGCATGGTGATGGGGGCTGCCTCCTCTGTCTCAGTAAGACCCTAGAGCTGGAGTTTCACAGCTCAAAACAGGTCTGCAGGGGGATACTGCTGTCTACCTGTAAGACACTGCTCATTTAAAGGAAGTGATTAATTTTCCATAAAGACACTGAGAATTTCTTATACAGACATGACAAACAAACTTGAAGGCACCAGATACTGAGAAAGTGTCATTCTTTCTGGTCTTTGAGTATCTGATGGCTATCTCCTGAGGTAGCTGTATCTAGCAAGAAGAGATGAATTTCTGTTGTCTCTGAGAAGTGTTAATGGTGCCCATAGGTGCCAACAGCTTTTCCTTGCCTGTAACTGTGAAAAAGACTTTTTTTTTTTTCAAACAGCGAAGTAGAAACAGAATTAATTTCCCACACAGAGTTGAGGTGAGGTTTATAATTGACATATTTAAGATTGCTATTCCCATGCATTTTGTTACTTGACTTTCATTGACTCAAACAGAATGTGGGTGACTTGACTCTGCAAAATTACTGAAGCATTATGATTATTCCTTGTGATTGCAAAGCACGTTCTTTGTCAGATCAAACATTAAAACATGTAATTCCCTCCACATTTGTCTGATTGACTTTGCCCTTGGTTCATACTGCTATGAGGTTGACTTCTTGTTCAGGGCGTGAAGCTGCCATATGCCACTGGCATAAGACCAGATGCTTTATGCATGTTGAGCCTAATATTTGTCTTCAGGTATACTGGTACAGCAATAGCTTTAATTAGCAGCTATCTTTGTCTGCTGCAGCCCAACCATATCTTTGCAAAAAAACAATATATAAACCAGCCTGTAAGGCTCCAGTTCAGATATTATTTGTATGAAGAGTAGCTGTGTGAAATGTTGTGAATGTACCATCAGCATAGAAGCACTAATAAGGGCTCAAAAACAGCCAGAAAGGCATTAGAATTACAGGCACGTTTTCCTGGCTGAGTCTCCTGGCAGCTGCCCCATGGACTCTCATCTTTTTTTCTGACAGACAGAATAGTACTCTGAGCTTCACATGTTGCCTGGGGCATACCTGGTCCCCTTGCAGGAGGCAAAGAGACTTGTGAGCAGAAATAGACATATAACCTATGAGACCCAGAGTGATATGACTGGGTCTAGCAGGACTATAGGAGACATTTTCAACCCATGTTTTCTGTCATCATTGTAACAATGCTGAATATCAACTTCCTTTATAGGCATGACACATAGTACACTGTATGTCTTACCAGATGCATGTCTTTTACCCTTTCTCTTTTTTATGATGCTTGTATCTAACCATTAAACAGAAATTTTTATGTTATTTGAACTAGTCATAAAGCATTTCAAAAGGTTTTAATGAAGAGGAAATCTCCTATATAGACCAATAAAGCAAAAAATCTGTCTTCTGTACTGAAAGAAACCACCTAGCCAAATTCTACAAAGTTTTATGGGGAAAATTGTATTTCTGCTTTTCATATTACCCAGACTGCTGCTTTTTGAAAAGTATGGAAGGGCATACCAGCCTTCAAAGGAAACAAGAACTAGGAGTCAGTGCTCCTGCCTCTTCTACTGTTTTTCACTCTCTGTATGAAGATGTGAATAGTAACTCCATGGAAAATAAGACTTATGCAGAATATTGTGCAGAAATACTGTGCAGTACAACATCTCCACTACTGCAACAATAGCAAGAGGTAATCCTCTATGCAGGTAAAATTATGTAGTAAAAGCAAATTTCACATGCAAAGTATGCACAAAATGCTTTAACTTTCTCAAGTAGTTTTGACATGATAACAAGTTTACTTATTGTACCTTTTGTACTGCTGTCAGGAATAAACTTGCTGTCAGCCAGGTCCACTCACTTAACCATACAAAATTTTATTTTCTGATTTTATTCACCTAGTTGCTACCTAGATCATCTTTACTGACTCAAGAATGTCGCAGAGAAATATAGCAAAGGTGACGGTGAGCCTACAGAGAGATGAAACAAAACTGGTTACATATTCTCTGCTTTAATGCTAATAACTAGCTTAGTTAGAAAGTTTGTAAGTCTTGTTTCCAAAATAAAAAAAGTAATCTGAAATGCAGAGATAAAGTGAAAAATTAAATGTCAATAGGCAGAAAATCTTCCCATTAATTCTCATTACAGTGTGCAAGATGCAACATCCCACGGGAACAAGACAAAAATATCATTATGTATTTGATAGTAGAAACACCATTAAAAGAATGCTACATGTAATTTTATCATACTCACCGTGTAAACAATATTGAAGATTGAAGAAATTCCAGGGAGAAAATCATACAGGCATAATTTCAGATATGAAAATATACACTACAGTGAGAACTGTAGCAGGCTCAGTCCATTGTGAAGGCAAGAACAAGTAACTTGATCCCCAAAAGGATCACATGAGAAGTTACTCAGTCCCATTGTTTTGTTGAACTGAAAGAGCCATTTTCACTGGTTTACATAGATGTCCCCCAATATCGCCACTGTAACTTTCACCAGGAGAGAAAGGCACTGTTCATTGCCACTGTTAAAAATTTAGGTTCATCCAGTATTTGCAGAGAAGATGCTTATTTTAAGTCTATCCAGCCAATGAATTGTCAGTGTTGCATGCACTTAACGTGCCAAATTAATTAAGGCAATTCTGGAGCAGGCTTTGACACCTCAGTCACTGAAGATACTACAAATGAAGAAAGAAAGCCTGAAGAAATGGAGTGAGGAAAATTAATCACTGTTAGCAATCTATGCAAACAACAACATTAAAAGCCACAAACATGAATTGCAAGCAGTATCATTGGGTTAAAATGTGACTAGAGTGCCTACAAGTCCTGACCAAGATAGAAATTTGCTGTGCTTGGCACTACAGAGAAGAGTGAATTGCCCTCAGCAACTGACAAAAAGTGATGGATTCACTTCTGACAGTTAATGAAATATTTGTCCCCATGGAGTCTGGATCCATACTCCAAGGCAAAAGCCTTAGTGTGCACACACTCCTACTTTAGCCACATTTTTATCAACAGTCTTGCTGTTTATTTTTCATCTTCTAAAAAGCATTTTCCATGTTTCTAGATCACAACACTGGCATAGGCACCACTCACCAGCAGATGGCATCATTAGAAGTTAATAACACTGATTCTTAGCTTTTCAGTCAGATATTAAAGTGAGACTTAACACTAGTGAACAACTTCCTGAGCTTCACATTATTGATAAATCCTATTGTACTAAAAACCAATCACAACAAGTATTTGCATGCAAGGTGCCAGATTTTTCAGTGTAATTTTTGTAAGAAGTTTCTGCTATTATCTGCTAGTTCAGTGACAAAACACATACCTCCCTGTTTACTGAGCATACTGTTAGCACTTTGTAAAGACTGTTCTTACATTTACTATAGGATAAATGAGAAACAGTTTTTCCTAGGCAGTTAAGACAAAATCTTAGCCTGGTTAAAGTAGCATACAATCCTATAAAGGTTACCACAAAACTAAAGTTATGGGCAGTAACACATTATTTTTTCAAGTGATTTTCACACCATTACACTAGTTAAATTGAACTTACTCTAAGTGAACAGGATGAGGAGTGATTCTTATATCACTGTGAGAAGACTAACAGAAAGTGAAATAAATTCCTTTAATCTTACTGTTCTATCAAAGAGACCAAGGAACCCACTTGCTGGATTAAGTGTGTCAGAAAGATAAACTATACCAGCCCTGTGTGCATGGATTCTGAGGTGCTGAATACTAATTTTAAAGGAGTTTTATCAGATAGCAAGATGAAAAGAAGTAACAGAGACTTGTTACTTTTGAAGAGTGTATGATTTGCTTGTCAGTTTAATTTGACAGTATGGTAAGATATGCATGTAAATTAGGCATGAAAATACTCATTTTCAAAAAAAGCTATTTCATATAAATATTCAGATCTTGGAGCATTTTATAGAGTGGTGGTAGAAAATAGGCAATTGTATTCTGATAGTATCATTCAAGGACACCATAAATAACTACAGGATGATAGGTTAATTAAAGAAGTTTGCAGAAGTTAATCTCTTCCAGATTGATCCTAAAGAGGAAAATGTGTCTGTGTGTGAAATAACATTCCCAAGAGATAAATTAGTTATATGATTACTTTATAATTTTTCTTAACTTTCTCATGCACTGACCTCAATATTTCACATGTGCAATTACCAATTTCTTCAATAATGCAGAATCCATTCAAACACATACCATAGCATATACTATCTCATCTCCTTTGTGGTATCATTCTGCTTCTGGACACTGATGAAAACTGCTGCTAAGCAAAGAGTTACATGAAGAAAGTTACCTTTGAATAAAAAAATGGATAAAAAGTTCTGCCTGTGATAACATTCTCAGGAATCTAAGAGTAAAAAAAAGCTGGTATGTTAGCTATGCCAGTTCGCCCTAAATCAGGAATATTAAGGTCATGAAAAATTGAAAAATTATATGGTGGTCTAGGTAGTGAACTACCTCCTTGTAATGACTTGAGGAAAAGTCTATGCTCAATAACCTTTTTCCATCTTCATACAAAATCCCTATTGGTGCAGCTAGGCTAACATCACTCCAGTGCTGCCATTAAAGAAAATGCAGTAAAAAACACAGGTATGTATTTCTTCTGACAAGAGTCTTCCATGTATTGATATAAAAAGCATAGCCTGGAAAGGAGAGGCTAGTTTTTCCATAGTACACTTGAAGTAATTCCTGGAGTACCCCTTCCTGACGGTTAATGAAGTTCAAGAATGCTGAGTTATGTACAAAACACATGGGAATATGTCATGGGGGCAGAAGTGAAGCCACAGGGTGCATGCCAATTGAAGAAGGAGTCATTAACATGACTGCTAGATTTGCACTTTTCATATAACATTGTTTGTTTTGCCTTCATCTGTGCAATTACCTAGAGCAATAATTAGAGGAGTAGCCTAATGACCCAGCCTCTCATAGCTGTTAGCAGATTACTTCAACACTAGCTGATGGAGCAGCCATGACAGTCAAGGAGGAAATGATCATACAGGAACAGTCACTTTTCACAAACACATTAGGAGCTGTGTATGGGAAAGGTACAAACAAATGAATTCTAAAAAAAAATCACAGAACACAGAATGGTTTGGGTTAGAAAGAACTTCAAAGATCACCTGGTTCCAATATTCCTGCCATGGGGAGGGACACCTCCCACCAAACGAGGTTTCTCAAAGCCCTATCCATCCTGGCCTTGATCCTGTTCATGGATGGGGCATCCACAACCTCTGAGGGAAACCTATTCATGTCTCTCACTGCCGTAACAGTAAAGGGTTTATTTCTTATATCTAATCTAAATCTACCCTCTATCAGTTTAAAACCATTTCCCCTCATCTTATTATTCCACATCCTTTCTCCATCTCTCTTATAGGACCCCTTCTAGACCACTAGAAGGTCTCCCCACAGCCTTCTCTTCTGGAGGTTGAACAACCTCAACACTCTCAACTTGTCTTCATAGGAGAGGTGCTTCAGTCCTCTGATAATTTCATAACCCTTCTCTCAACTCACTCCAACAGGCTTTTGTCCCTCATATACTGAGGACTCCAGAACTTGATGTGGTACTCCCAAGTAGGATCACAGAAGCATAGTGTAGAGGGGAAGAATAACCTCCCTTGACCTGCTGGTTATGCTTCTTTTCCTTCAGCACAGGATATTGTTGGCCTTCTGGTCTGCAGGCACATATTCCCTCAATAAATTCTCCACCCACTCTGTATTTTTGCTCAGTATATCTCTCTTCCAGGTGCAGGACCTTGTACTTATCCTTGTTGAACTTCATGCAGTAGGCATGAGCCTACCTCTCCAGGCTGTCAGGGTCCTTCTGGATGGCATCCCCTCCCTCGAGTATGTCAGCCTCTCCACATAGTATGCTGGCATGAGCAACTTCGCTGAGGGTGTACTCTATTCCACTGTCCATGATTCTAAGATGTTAAACTATACCATTATGTGCCCTTGCAGATCAGCTTATTCTCTGGACATTTCAACCCCAGAGCTACTTTACTATAAGTCAAGCATACTGAAGAAGGTTCATCTTCAACATAAAGACTTTGGATAGTGCATTTTGTAATGTTCTTTTGGTACTTGTTAGGGAAATTATGGCTCTTTGCATGAATATGATCAATATATCTGACACATTAAACATCTCAAAATTTCATCAAGGAAGGAATTTATAGCTGCTGCTATTTCCTTTTTATATTGTATTTGAAGTCCCTGTAGTTCTCTTTCAACAACTATGGATAGAAATTTCAGCCCTTGGTGCATAGTATTAGGCATTTAAATCCTTACTTATGAGGTAGTCCAAGAGGTTTTCCTGGCCACAGCACTCACACTTCAAACTATTTGTCATCTACGCTAATTTGCACTTGCTTGGAACAGAAAAATACTTCTATTTTCTTTCATCCTTCAAGCTTGGCTGTCTCACAGCTGACAGTTCTGTGTTTCCAAACTATTCACATAGCAGGTCCTGCAACTAAACAAGTAGAGCTTTTGCAGTGCTCAGGATGCTGGTGTTTGCTACTGTGATGACCTGGGGCGCTCCCTGCTATCTTGTAAATGGGTGATCTTAATCCACCATGACTTAAATTTTACTTAACACATACCTGGTATCTTTGTAATCTTGCTAGCAATCTTTCATTATTGAGGACTGGTTTAGTCAGAGACTTTTAGAGTGGTGGCTTCTAAGAGCTAATGGTCAGATTTGGTCTCTTCAGTGTTTACAAGAAACATGCTGGTGACAACCTTTCACATCCGACAATTCTTTTCATTCCTGGTTTGAGTGCAAGAGTTAAAATCAGATTTCCTTCCAGGAAGCACTCATAAGAGGCAGGACGGACCCTCAAATCTCACATTCATGGTCTCCTAAGTCTCAGGCAGCCAGAAAGAAGACTGGACTATCTTTTTAATGCTACCTGACACAGTCTTAAAAGAAACCAAGAAATACAGTCTGTTTCGCAGTACAGTTAACTGTCCGAGCACTATGTGGCAACACAGAGGTGCCTTGAGATGCAATGCAACTACATCCCTTCCCTCTGATACACTGGTAGAGTATATCTAATTATATACATCTTCAGCCCTAAACTCGAGTTAAAATTAGGGTTCAGCTGGGGTAGACAAGTGCACAACTACATCATTTCTGGCCTATTTACACAGGGACTCCAAACACAGATTTATTCATGATCATTAATTTTATTTTTAAAAGAAAATAAGGATTAATAGGTAACTTCCTCATGAGTAAAACCATTTATACTCATCCGAAGATGATCTTGGGGAAGACTTGAGCTTCCATAAAGAAAATGGTAAAGTTGTATTTGCTTTTGTCACAGGTACTGGGACTTAAGATCTGGTAAACACTAAAAAAGATGAAGAAGCATCTAATTCCCATGCTGCCTTTACACTCTAGTTGCCTATAGTCAAAGTATCTGATATCACACCATGTAAAATAATACCAGTACTAAAGTCCCCTTCCACCCTTACTAATTTTCTAGCAGCAGACTTGAAGTTTCCAAGAGCTTAAATTAATCCCATTTAACTTAAGCACTAACTGAAGCACCTAAAATTTGGCTACATAGGATATATGATACTACAAAATCACACAAAAGACTGCATTAGACCACTGAAATACTGCTTTCGGCATGGTTTGTAGGAGGATGGAACAGCCTGAATCACAGCTTAAACAGCATGGGCACAGTAGCATCCTCTGTCTGATTCTAACAAAGGGTTAAAAACCTGTTATCCCTGTTATCATTAATTAATGCCTGGGCTTTTCTAGAGCATTTGACTTCATTAGTCTCATCCAGGCAGACAAATTTAGCAGACCATAATGGAAGCCTTTCTTGCCAGGTCCCTGTAGAAGTTCATTTTAGGAGGTATTTAAGGTAGTTTCAAATATATAGAAATGCTGGAACAGAGCAGGTGACACTAGCAGCCTTTTCATTCATTTGTCACAGAATTCCCCCCTGCAGTGCAAGGAGCCAGCCTAATTACGCATCTGTGGGAAAGCATCTGTGTATCTAGCAGTTCCAGTAGGTAAATTTCAGCCTGGTGCAATTTAGTTTGCTTGAAAACATTACATTCCCGAAAAAACAGAATCACAAGAAAGTGACAGCCAGACAACTAAAAAGAGAATTAACAAAAAATACAAGTTTATCTTACACCTATAATTTTTTTGATCTATGTCACAAAAGCAATAAAATGATTGCATTAAGCACAAAATTACCTCTGTAAATGATCCAGATATAAAGTAAACAGTGTCAATATGAAGTCTTATTCTTATGTCATGTATCATGTCAAGGTGTGGATGATCCATCATCCAGAATGCAGTCAGACAAAAAAGTTTAGTGTAGATAAAATGTATTTTTAGATGTAAAGTGGAATTCAAGTTCCTACTTAACCCTGGGACTTTCTTCACAAATAGAAAAACAAGTCTGTACTATGTTCTCATTGTCTGATCCAAGTGTCAGCCCAGAAGAGTAAAAATGTGTTTGAAATCCTCATTTAAATTAATTGATTAGTTCAGTTGTCCAGTCATGGCAATTTTTTCGATATACTTTAATCCAGCACACAGTGTTACACCCAGCAGGCAGGGCTAGAAGCTTCTAAGCAGACTCGCTCCCAACACATTTTCAGAATTGTTAACAGAGCATAGTGGGGTTCACATCAGTGCAATAGAATCATAGAA
>VZTY01033744.1:185-14581 GCA_013400935.1 Turnix velox
GTGGCTGTTTGTTTGGGGTGGGTGGGTTGGTTTGTTTGTTTGTTTGCTGTGTGGCCTCTCCTTTGTTTTGATCAGCCCCAGTTGCTGGCTCTGGATTTCACTGGTTTGCTGGGGCAAGCAGTTGGGACCCATCAAGGGAAACTTCAGCCCTTGCAGGTGGTGGAGAAAATAATGATCCCTATCAGTGAAACTGGCCCCAAAAGCAAACCCAGCCTCTCCTCTGCACATGCAATCATAGGAAAGTTTGGAAGAGACCTTAAAAAAGTTCTTTCAGGCTTCCCCTGCAACAGGGGATCACAGAGAATGGTCTGAGTTGGAAAAGACCCTAAAAAGCTATCCAGGTCACAGAACACAGAATATCAGGGATTGGAAGGGACCTCAAGAGATCCCCTAGTCCAATCCCCCTGCCAGAGCAGAAATACCTAGACCAGGTCATACAAGAACTTGTCCAGATGGGTTTTGAATGTCTCCATGTTGCTCAGAGCCCCATCCAACCCCTGCACGTGGCCATGAGGATGTATCCTGGAGACAAAGAGGTACCCAGGTGAAGCTGTGGGGCTGGACTGGCCAAAGGGACACCCAGAGAGCCTCCATCTCTCTTCCAGTCACAGCAAAGGCTGCAAAGAGGTAAGACATCAGCTCTGCTGGTGGATGGGTCTGTACCAGAAGGGCCACAGGTGGAGAAGAGTGACCAAGTTCTCTCCCCAGGGCAGATTTCCTCCCTGACCCCGAGGAGAGCCAGGCTGGCCAGCTCTGTCCTGCCTGTGGGTGGCTCTTCTTCCACCTCTACACTTGGTTTCCTCTGCCCTCGATGCTTCCTTGTGACCCCTGTGCCTCTGGAGGGATCCATCCCAACCTGCAGGACCCCATTTCAGTCTCCACCAGCAGCAACAGGAGTCCCTGCCACACCAAGACTATGTCCTACTTGCACTTTGGGCCACTCAGACCAAATCTCACAAGCCTGGGGCAAAGCAGGGACTTGTGCAAGCCCCAGGTCATGACCTGCCTCCTAAGGGAGGGCTGGGGGAAAGACCTCGATGTAAAAGCTCTCCTGGACCCGCCTGGTCCTACCAGCTCAGAACCCTCTCCAAGGAGAGATTGAAAGCCCTCCTGTAGACAGCTGGTGAAGGTCAGGGGAAGGAAAAGCCTGACACCACTTAATGAGAGACAGTTGCAGGCAATCTTTTGCTCAGTTGCCCGTGGCTGGGAGGAGTGGGGATCTCTGCCTTTGAGCTTTTTAATTTCCATTCTCATTTGCAAGTCATAAAGAGAGACAGTGTGTGCAGTTCATGGTCTCCTGCTCAGTTCCTCGTCAGCCTGATCACAACAGTTTAACCCTCACTCACTTGCCTGGGTGCTTCACATGCTCAGCTAACTCAAAAAACCCCAAACTAGAATCATGGAGTTGGAAGGGACCTTCAAGTGTCATCTAGAATGACAGAATGGTTTGGGTTGGAAGGGACCTTAAGGATCATCTCATTCCAACCCCCCTCCCACGGGCAGGGACACCTCCCATTACACCAAGTTGCTCAATGCCTCATCCTGCCTTTAAACACCTCCAGAGAAGGGGGATCCACAACCTCTTTGTGCCACCCGCTGCAGTGACAGGGGCTTCCTGCACTAGCTGAGGTTGCTCAGAGCCTCAGCAAGCCAGGCCTTGGATGTCTCCAGGCACTGATGTGGCCTCCACCACCTCTCTGGGCAACCTGGGCCAGTGTCTCTCCACCCTCCCGGGGGAGGACTTCTCACAGCTCCCACCCACTTTCCAACGTTCAGATGCTTTTCACGCAGGGAGGTGGGTGCGAGGATTTGTGTACCTGCCTGGTTAGAGCCACCTTTGCCCTTGGGGACCCACATCTTGGGGGTGTGGGAGGAACTGGGGACACGATGCCCGGCCCCCCCACCCCCTTCCCGAGCTGGCGGGGAACAGCGGCCGCGGGCGGAGAGCGGCGCTTCAGCACCACGGAGAGCGGCATCGCAACTCCCGCCCCGCAGCCCAGGGAGGAGCGATGGAGTCACAGAGTTGGGCTGGGGTGAGAGGGACATCAAAGATCAGCTAGTTCCAACCCCCCTGCCATGGGCAGGGACACCTGCCACCGCACCAGGTTGCTCAGTGCCTCATCCAGCCTGGCCTTCAACAGCTCCAGAGATTGAGGAGGCATCCACAGCCTCTCTGGGCAACCTCTTCCACTGTCTCACCATCCTCTCAGCAAAGAATTTTTCTTCTCTCCAGCCTGAATCTCCCCTCTTCCAATTTACACCCATTATTTCTACTCTACCCTATTGAAAAGTCCTGCCCCAGCCCTTCTGTACCCCCCTTCCTTCAGAGATTGAGAAGCTCCTCTGAGGTTCCCCCTGAGCCTTCTCTTCTCCAGGCTGAACAACCCCAACTCCTTCAGCCTGTCCTCAGAAGGGAGCTGCTCCAGCCCTCTCAGCACCTTGGTGGCCTCCTCTGGACCTGCTCCAACAGCTCAATGTCCTTCTTCTGTTGAGAGCTACAGAACTGGACACAGTAACTCCAGGTGGGGTCTCACCAGAGCCCGGTAGAGGGGCAAAATCCCCTCTCTTGCCCTGCTGGCCACACTTCTCTTGATGCAGCTCAGGACTAGGTTGGCTTTTGGGCTGTAAGCACACACTGCCAGCTCATGCTGAGTTTCTCATCCATGCTCTAGGAAAGGATCCAGAAGAAAGATGCTCCAGCAACCTCACCCCAGGAAACGTACAGGGGCAGGTGTTTAAAACTAAAATTTTTAAAAAAGAAATTCCAGCAGCAGCTGAAGGGCAGGTTTCTAGTCTAATTTTTACTATAGATCCCTTTAGATTCTCTCACTATAGAAGCAGAAGGGATGGGTGGTTGCAGATGCTCCAGCAGGAGCTCTGGGGGCTGTTGTGCTTTCTCTCATGGTAGGTTTGTGTCACTGAGCCCCCATAAACTGTGAGAAGAAAAAAATAAATCACCTGTGCCTTCAAGGAGGAAGCAGCCCCATGCTGCCACAGCCACACCTTCACTCCACTGCAGGGACACAAACTGAGATTAGCTGAGCTTTCTCCTCTTGGACTGGAACAACTCCACATGGTGGGGAAACAGCTTGTGAAGCTGGGAACACCTTGGGCACCAAACAGGACTTCGGGGAGACTTTGCACCTGGCAGAGGGCAAAGGGAGAAAGAATAAACCTGAATTGGCTTCTAGACTTGCCCCAACAGTTCCCCCATCTCCTCAGGTGTTCCCACTAACAGTCTGCTTTGTGGCAAGAGGCTTGTTTTAAAAAGCAAACAGCAAGTTTTGCACAACTATATTTTCATCCAAGGTAAAAGAGCATCAGAAGGAAGGAAATAACCAAGAAGGGACCTTGCTGGTGGTCACACACAGCAGAAACTCCTCCAGCTTCATGAGGAGGCACTGAGTGCAGCCCTGGCAGGGAATATAGCCCTTCTCTCCCTCCCTGCAGGATGAAAATTATATTGCAAGGAACAAAGTCAGCAAACATAAGTCAGACAGCTCAGCGTTGCCTTCTCTTGTACTTCCTTGAACTCATCCAATGCTTTGCCTTTCTGGAGAATTCAGGGGTTTTATTCCCTTCACCACACTGCATCTTGGGTGCATTTTTCTCCTCTGGCCAAAGCTGAGTGGTTCAGTAGCCCTTTAGCCAAGCAGAAAGACTCAATTTTCTAAATTCATTGTCTGAGTATGTCTGACTGGAAAAAGAAAATCCCAGATCTCAACTAGAGCAGCACTGCTTTGTCACTGAGAAACAAAGAATGGAGCAGAAGATCGTTTTCCGGCAGCTCCTTCAGAGCAGATTTCACCCGCAGCAACAGGCAAGAGAACTTTTTTGATTGGAAAAAAAACCCCAAAAATCACTGTCAATGCCCAGAGCCACACCAGAGCAGCTTGAAACCTCACATCTCAAACCTCCGGCAAACAAGAAACAAAAGAGTATTTATTTCTCAGCCTTCCTGCAGAGCAGGTCTGCTGGGCTGTGCTCAGCAGATGGCACTGCTCCGCCAGGAACACGCTCCCTCCCAGCGCCGCACAAAAACCCAAACTCTGCACTAAAGAGAGACACCAAAGTTAAAATCAGCCCAGCAGGATGGAGACAAAGCAGAAGATACCTGCCTGGAGCCTGCCAGGCCTTTCACACCTTTGAGAAAGTCCCAATGATTCACAACAAAGACGTGCATCAGGGGAGTACTCTTGGTTTTCTCTTTCTTCCCCTGCCACATGAGGGTGCTTAATATAAAGGAAGTTTGAAGTGGCTACATCAGCTAATTAATTGATTGGTTTCCTTCAGAAAACCTTATTTTATGGAGTCAATCAACTGCTGTGAATTTTGGCTGCGTTTTAAAACAATGATAAAATAATGAATCACATTAAAGGTGAGTGGCTGAAGCAGCTCCCTTCTGAGGACAGGCTGAAGGAGTTGGGGTTGTTCAGCCTGGAGAAGAGAAGGCTCAGGGGGGACCTCAAGGGGGCTTCTCAATACCTGAAGGGGGCTACAGAGGGCTGGGGTAGGACTTTTGAATAGGATGTGTGATGGCAGGACTAGGAGTCCTTCCAACCCAAATCATTCTATGACTCTGAATCAAGGGGCCACCTCAATATTTCTTCCCCTGCCACCTGAGGGTGCTTTAGAAAGGAAATTTTAAAATCAATTGGCTAAACCAACTCATTAATGGATTAGTCCTCTTTCACAAAAACCTTAGTTTTAGAGTTATTCAACCTTAGAGAATGGACAAAAAGCAGCCAAACATCACAGTCCTAGGTCCATCCTAGGATGAAGAACTGAGCCAGTGCTGGGGTGGTGACAGCTTGTGCAGGCAAAGAATTAATCACAGAATATCAGGGATTGGAAGGAACCTCAAGAAATCATCTAGTCCCATCCCCCTGCTGGAGGAGAAACACCCAGATCAGGTCCCACAGGAAGGTGTCCAGGTGGGGTTTGAATGTCTCCACAGAAGGAGACCCCACACCCTCTCTGGGCAGCCTGGGACACTGTTCTGTCACACTCTCTCTTCCCATATTCCCATGGAACCTCCTGTATCCAGCTTTAATGCAGTTTTCTGGGAAACGAGGCAGAAAAGGGGTGTGAGGGCATCCATCCTGCACATGGAAAACATTGCTGGGGAGCCCATGACACAAGAAGTGATGACAGGTTCTTGCATAACATGACACTTAAAACTGCAAATGGTTCCCCACGCTGGAAAAGAACTTCCTCTGCACCCTGTCATCAGGGGGCTTTCAAGCTACACAAGCTTTACTGGCACACACACTGTACACACAGCCTCACCAGTGTTCTTGCTTTTCTTTTATCTCTGGGTCACCCTGAACCAGCAGGCAACAAGCAAGGAGGACATTAAGAGCACAACCAGCTCCAGCTACTGGTGAACTAAGGAGTTGCTTGGAGCAGCAGGCAAACAGACACAGCAACGAGACCCTGAGCACCAGAGCAAGAAGAACCATCCTGGAAGCTACGGACCCTGCTCTGGGAAACAAGATCTCCTTGGCTCTTTCATGCAGACACATTTACCCCCTTCCTGGAGGTGTTTAAGGCCAGGCTGGATGAGGCACTGAGCAACCTGGTGTGGTGGGAGGTGTCCCTGCCCATAGAAGGGGGTTGGAACTAGGTGATCGTTAAGATCCCTTCCAACCCAAACCATTCTATGATTCAGCAGCAAGATGCTCCATCCACACACCACTTATCCATTCCATTTTTGGAATGGATTTTGGTTTGCCATTACAACTATTTAAGCTCAGAGTGGTATTTTTTCCCTTTAACTGTCCCAGCTGTACTCATGCTGGTACAGGCAAATGTGACAAAAAGAGTCACATAGGTATCAAAGGTGTCACCTTGTGTCTCTGACTCATCTTCTGTCCCACAACAGAGTAGTTTCTACAAGCAGAAAAGGATATCTCTTTTTCGGGAGATATTGTATAGGATATACAATGCCTATCCCTGCTGAAGCTCTTGAGGAGTTTTTAATTAATATTGTTATATCCAGAACAATTCTCAAGAGACATTATAATAATAAAAAGCTAACTATGAGTTTCATCTATGCTCTTTCTGGAAGATCTGATATGTGGAAGACTACTGATACTTGCTCTCCATAGGAAGCCCCTCACAGCCAGGTTGAGTTTTCTCTCTTCCTGACAAAAAAAGCCCCACAGTTTCATCCTAACCCATTCTTTATCAGTTATTATTGATCACTGAATAACCAGGATGAATAACCCACAGCTTCCCGGGGCCAGACCTACAGGGTGAACCTCCTGCAACAGAAACACCACCTGAAGTCCCCCCCATGTGGGTTCAGCCTGATCCCAGCCCAGACATGATGAGCTCTGGACAGCAAGTGAAGACTCACAACCCTCCTGGACAGCCTGAAAAACACAGCCCCATACGTGTAGACTTTCTAGCCCACTCACAGTTTAGTCCAAATCTGGATTTTTTTCAGAGCTAAGTTTAGTCTCTGAGGCTGGGAAGGCAGGATTTAGCAGAACATCAGCCTCTGCTGGGCTGTCAGATGTTCAGTGCAGAGCCTGCACAGACACAAAACCCCAATGCCTGTTTTTAAAGCAAAGTGTGGTCACTTTGTTTTTTTTTTCCCCTTATTACAAAAATGGAATGCAGGGGAAGAGCCAGGAAAAATATGTTTGTATTTACTAGGAAAAAAAAACCCAAAAACAAACAAAAAAAAACCAAAGAGGGAGGGAAGGCATGAACAGCATTATTATATGTGATGAATCTCCTGTTTATTTGAGAGGCTGGAAATTGCCTTATTTTTTATTATTACTTTTTTTTCAATTGGGCCACATGTCTGTGCAGAAGATGTGTTCCACTCCAAACCATAAATATTCTGGGGACATCCCATCAGCAGTGTTATGCAAAAGAAAGAGTTTATCTCAATGGGAAGGCACGTTTCTCATTTACACCTCTCTTCCACCTTCTCTCTGTAGCCAAGAGCATCACTAAAACCCTCTGTCCTCTCTTTGGAGGAGAAGATAACCCTCTCACACACGTGCCACCTAAAATGAGTGTCATGTGAATATCCTCTGTTGGCCTCTCACAAACTCAGGCTTTAAGAATTAAACAATAAAAGGATGGTTCCTTTAACTTGACAGGAGGCACCAAACTGCCTTTTACATTTGCACATCTGAGGCTGCTCAGAGGGAGCCCTAGATGCCACCACTTTGACCTCTGGCATTTGGCAACCTGCTGCTGAGGTGGGAAGCCACCTCTGGTCCCCAAAAGGAAGCAGCACAGCTCTGATGAACCCATG
Organism: Turnix velox; assembly: GCA_013400935.1. Classification (NCBI taxonomy): domain Eukaryota; kingdom Metazoa; phylum Chordata; class Aves; order Charadriiformes; family Turnicidae; genus Turnix; species Turnix velox. The sequence continues at coordinate 7,462 of VZTY01033744.1, forward strand.
TGAAGGTGACAGGGTGAGGTGACCTGCTCAGGCAAGAGTAAAAGGATCAAGGAGGACTCAGAATCCCACCAGGCTTCCTCCACCTAAAGCTAAATCAACTTTTTGATCCCATCCATCCCCCTGAAGGAAATTAAGGTGAGCAAAAACACCATCCACCCAAATCAGCCCATTCTGAGAGGAGAAATTCAGGAGGAAGCTCAAGACACTGCAAAGAGGAAAGGTGTGGAGACAATTCTTCATACCCCACCTGTAGCCAGATGGTTTTGAGTTCTGTCCCACCTCCAGGCAACAGAAGCATCAACACATTTTTTCCACATTTTCGGCTGCCAGATTTTGGACTGCTCTTCTCAGCAGCTCACCTAAACTAATATTTCCATTCCTTACAACCCTTCTGACCTGAAAATAGGATCAGGAGGTCAAGCAAGACAGCATTTGGGATCGGGAATCACTGGGGTTTTTACCTCAAACAACAAATGCAGGGGTTGTTGCAGGAGCTTTAGCACTTCTGATTGTTTATTCTGTTCCATCAGAGTACACAAATAACTGGTGTTTTCCTGGGTTCGTGCCCATGTGAAAAGAGAAAAGATTTGGCTTTCTGTTTGAATGTCATCATATTAATAGGGAACATCTTTAGAAGCGTATTACAATTGCAGTATTGCCAATCCCAAGCAGTAATAAAAAAAAACACAAACAAAGATAATGAATCATTCATCCCCACCCTACAACAAGAATCACGAGAGGAGTAAAAATGGCTTTGATTCCATTTGTTTACCAGTTTCTGTGCATTTCTGTGTCATACCCTTCTGCCACAGTGAGAGCTAGAAACTGGCTAAAATTAAGGTTCTCTGTTATCCTCAAGTCCCATGAACACTAAAGGTGGGGCTTTAGAATCAAGAAAACCTAACAAGACTAGCCAATGAGGGAGAAAACCAGCTAAGAGAGGACTATGGATGAAAATTCCAGAAAAATTCACAAACAGGTTCATCAGGCTGGAGATGCTGCCTCCAGAGGTGGCACTTGCAGATTAAACTGTGTAGAATGGATTAAATCTGTCAAAAATGTGGGGGGAAAAAAGAGGGATAATATATCACTCCTTGGGTATTAGTCCAGATTGACCATGCACAATGTTCCTGGCAAAAAAGCAACCAGACAAAATCCCACATCCAAAAACCCAGTTAGAGCTTTGGGTTTGAGGCAGTTCTTCCAGTCCTGATTTCTGCTGGAGTCAGGAAAAAAAAAGCTACTGGCAAAAATAGCTCTGTGCAAGACTCATGAAATGTGGTAACTAAACATTAGGACAAATTTATTTCATCTCGACACCAAAAGCAGCTCCACAAGCTGTTTTTATGATAGCATGAATGTTAAACTACCAGCCAGCAAGTGAAGTGCTCCTGGGTGCAGCTGCTGTAAAAGTGTCACTAAGTTATTGCTAATTTTAGTGCCCCTTCTTCTAAAAATTGCTGCACTCCAGGAAGCAAGGAAAAAAAAAAAGGTGACTCACATCAACCTGGCAGCTGAAGAGCAACCTGGACCTAAAGGATGGAGCTGAGCAACTCCCTAAGGGTTTGTACAGGAGTAGGAAGACTCATTGGGGGGTTTCAAGTCACCACAGTCCATTTGTGAAAGTTCTGGGGCTGATTTAGTGATGCTGCCCCATTTTCTAGCAAACTAAGAGAAGCAGGTACTTTTGGGGTGGAATCCATCTCACCAATCTCAGCCATTGACCACAATGGCCACTTGCTGGGACTAACCATTCAAGTTTACTCCAGGCAACTAGATAATTAGTTTTTCAGGCAAATTGTGCCCAATAAAAGTGGTAAAGAGGGAGGTGACTACACTGCTACATCCCCTCCTCCTGGGGGAAGGTCTCCCACATCCTGAGGTTCAACTTATCCACAGACAAGTTCAAACAGGAGACACCACAAACTTGGTGGACCTGCCTGTAGAAATCAGTGCTTCCAAAAACCACTTGCTCCACTGGTATTCCCAGATACCAGATACTATCTTGAGGGCTGCATCTGTCTAAGAACATCAAAAGACATGGCATGAAGCCATGTAAGATAAAGGGAGATGTAAATCACTGGTCACTCTATAAGACGGAAGAGAAGATTATTGGTGAGATGACTGCCAGCATCCATCAACCACCAGAATAATTTGCTGGATTCTATGAACAACATTAAAATGAAAGTCATGAAAACCCTAAAATCAGGGGTTCTCAGAAGTTTCTGTCGAAAGGAACCAGAAACAAATCATTAAAATAAATAAATAAATACAAGCATGCCTTTGTTGTTAGGAGACACAGAGTGAGAACCCATTTCTCTCATCAGGATGCTGTTACTGTTGAGATGGACAATTAACTGCATTTGCAAAATGGATTTTTCAACAATTACCTGCATTTGCAAGATTTTTTTTTTTTCCAAAAATTCCCTGTGTTTGCAAAATATATTTTTTCAAAAATCCCCCACAAAATCTCCAGCAGGGAGAAAAAAATTCCAAGACCTGCACGCAAGCTGGGGTAAACTAGTACAACTATACAGAAACGGGAGAGCACATACCAATTTAAGTGGTCTCAAAGTATATCCCTTACTTTATGTTCCCATGAGGGTGGTGAGACACTGAAAGAAGTTGCCCAGGGAGGGGGTGGAGGTCCCATCAATGCCTGGAGACATCCAAGGCCAGTCTTGCTGAGGCTCTGAGCAACCTCATCTAGTGCAGGATGTCCCTGTAACTGCAGGGGGTTGAACGAGATGGTTTTGGAAGGTCTCTTCCAACTCTAGGGTTCTAGGATTCTATGTCTGTAGGGTTGGAAGCTGCCAGCATCACTACTCCCCTCTAGGGAAATAAACCAAATAGTGAGATGAGGGCTGAGAACTTCTGACACTCTAGAGGATGTTTAGCCTTTGAGCATGGAAATTACTGCTTGAATATCATTGCAAGGACCATCCCAAGAGCCAAGCATAAACCTTCTGTGAAGTTGGCTACCCATAGTATGGGTTTGGGTTGGAAGGGAACTTAATGATAATCTAATTCCAACCCCCCTGCCATGGGCAGGGACACCTCCCACTACACCAGGTTGCTCAGTGCCAGGGATTGAGGGGGCATCCACAACCTCTCTGGGCAACCTCTTCCAGTGTAAAAAATCTCTAAAAATGCTGTGATTTTGGTATTAGCTTTTAATAAAACTACCCAGTGTTCAAGGTAGGACATTTAGGAGGCCCCAATTATGGCATCACTCAATACCATCAATTCCTAAACTGCTCCCACACAAAGGGATGTTATTGGGCAGAGGGCAAAGACACACCAACCTGAAAGACACCTTTTTTTAATTCCAATGCAAATTTGCTTAGAACACAGGCTTCAGGAGGTGTTGCCACCCAGATCTCTGACCTATCAGCAGCCCATCCAACCTCTCCTGTTCACAATTCAACCACAGGATGATGCCAAAGCAGGAACCAACCTACAGAAAAGGGTGGGGAGGGACCAATGCGCTCCTCCTCCCCTGTTCCTGGGCAGAGCAGACAAGGAGAAAGGCCTCCTCAGTCCAAGGGTTAGGGTAGAACCAGGTTTAATCCACTTAAAACCACCAGTCTGGCCATAATACCTTTGCTATTCATTTTTTAAAGGGAGCTAAACAAAATTTTAAGTGTTATTATCCAAAGGCTGAGATCAGGGTGATAAGAAACTAGAACACTGTGAGACAGAAAGACATGCAGGGCAGCATCATTAGTAAGTTTGGCAGAAGAGCTTCCTCCCTTCAGCCCCTCAGGCTCTCCCTCAGCTCAGACAATATCACAAGGAAGGGCTGCTTGCCCAGAGGTTTTCACTCTGTGTTTGTTGGGGATTTTTTTTGTTTGTTTGTTTGTTTGCTCATCCACATAGTTAACTGCCAGCTTATGAGAACTACCAAGCCTGTCGTCAGGAGTTCAGCCAGTCTGAGAGAGGAAAAACAATGGTTACAAGTCAACCTGACTCCATACTTTTAAATCACCACAGAATGAAATACACATAAAATTAAAGTCCTCCCAGCAATATCATGATGCTCCTCAATTTCAGACACATAATAAAACACCAGGTTTTTTTAAATCAATAAAACTTTCTGTAAGTCATCAGTAGGGGTTTGTCCATATGGACAACCCAATAAAGAACATCAGCCTCTTGCCTTAGTCACCCCAACACATTCGCTTTTCCAGAAAGACTTAAAACTACCCTTAAAACTTCCCCCAAAACTCTACTCTTACCCCTATCAGGTTTCTTTCAATCTTTTTAGGGCATGTTGAACTCAAAAAACACAACACTTACATCATCTTGAATTGTTCTGAAGAGAGCAAAAGACTCCCTGGAAACAGGAAGCCCCACTCCACAGAGCTCATATTCCCACTGAAGCCAAGGGACAGCCAGCTGAGAGGATCAGTCTTATCAGCTGAGATAAAAAACCCACCCACTGGGTTAAACCCCAGCTGGTGTAAATCAGCATTAATCCACTCCAGTTAATAGGGTTGTGCCCAGTGAAGCCAGTTCTGGATCTAACCAGGTGTGTTCTGCAAGTTTAGGGCCCTGCTGTGTTCAGAAATGCACAGCACCCACTGAAATTCACTGCACAGAACCACTGCTGGTACTTCTTTTGGAAGATTTGGGAGGTGCTCAGAGGCTGCGATGATGAGGACCCAGGCAGGATAGCATTGAATTATCAGACCCTAAAGTGGGACAGCTCAATGATCTTATCCTTGGGAGAGCACCTGAGTTTTCACCTTGGCAAAAGAGCAATCCTCCTTAGCAGATGTGGGGGTTCCACCTCTGCCAAGCCCCAAAGTGTGTTTTTTCCACTTGCCCTGGGCTTGTGTAAGCCTGCCTAAGGAGGCCAGGCTGGCAATTTGAGAAACACTGCTAGCAGCCACCATACCCCTGGTTCCCAGCTAAATTACATCCCATTATGCTGCAATTAACCTTGCCTAACTTGTTCTGAGCTTCAGCACTAGGTAAAAAAAAAAAAATAAAAGAATCACACTGCTTTCAGGCCATCCCAGAGAAGCCTTTTTTACATATCAGGCTTGCCCACACTTCCAATATTTCCAGCTTCTCCTGGAAGCTCTCCTTGAAGATCCCAGCTCAACTGCAGGCAGCATCAGAGCTCTTCTTGACTTCAGTGATGCCAAAAATCACCTGCAATTAGAGTCATGTACCTTGTGTTCACTCCAGATGGAGTATTCTTGAACCAAACATGATGCCACAGAATAGTGAGTATATAAACAATATGTTAGTATTTAAGGCTTAAAACATATGCATAAGCAGGCTAAGTTTCCTCAATCAAACTTAAAGCAGCAAAATTCCATTTTATGAGGTCTATTGTCATTTTTATTTAGATGCACCTTGAAAAATAAAAAGAAATACAACTCACACCTAGTTCCATTTAACACTCAGGATAAGGATGAGAAGAATGAGCAAAAGGCAGGAAGAATTTTACAAAACAAAAAAGCAAATAGCTCTTTAAAAAAAGAAATCAAAACCCTTCAGCTGTATTTTGAAAGATAAAGCATTTTACCTAAGTTCCATCCAACTCCTTTACACCCACAGACCTTCGGAGCAGGCCATCAACTCTTCAAACCACTCACCCATCCAAGTCACTTTTGATGAAGGCAGGGCAAAAAAATCCCAGATAATCCAGATCATCATATGCCTGTGATAAGTGTGGAAAATAAAGAAGGGGGGGAACTTGATGATCTTTAAGGTCCCTTCCAACTCAGACTATTCTACGATTCTAAGTACAGCATAAAGGATACACTGCCCTGAATAAAAGGAAAAAAACCTTTAAAAAGTGCTGTAATTCAATGCAACCTTGCGGATATTACTAGGAAAAGGTGAGAAGGCGCTGAACAAAACAAATATAAGCTCCGAGCAGCAACGACGAGCTAAGATTTAAGGTTTGTTTTTTTTTTTAAAGAAAACCCCACGTGTCTGAATGCTAAGTGTACAGCGGGGAGCTGCCGGCACTCAACCCTACCTGTTCCTCCTCATCCACCGACCATCCGCCGCCTGTTTTTTTAGGGTGTTTTTTTATTTTAAACCCAGCCGAGACTTCTCTCCCGTGGCCAACAGAGCAGGAACCTTGGCCGGCAGCGGCCTCGCCACCCTCCGGCCACCTCCACCGGCCTCCACTCGCTTCTCCTCGCCGTCCTCCCCCGGCTCCACCTCCCCCGGGGCCGGGGGCGACCCTTCCATCCCTGGGGGGGTGTCCGGGACCGGCTGCCGGTGGGGGGTGTAAGCGGGAAGGGGGTGTAAGCGACCGGAGAGGGGTTTAAGCGGCTCTTCAGGTCTGCGGCCGCGGCGCTGAAGGAAAGTTCAACCTCCGGCCGGCCCCGATGTCCGCGCCCTGCTGGTCAAGTGGTCCTAAACATTTCACAATTATGATAGAGAACTGTTGAACTGTTAAGAACCACTGCACCAAGGAGGCTTATGGAGGGGAGAGACGGAGGTGGTGAGAAAGGGGAGAGTCGGAGATGGAGGGAACGGGACGCGGAGAAGGAGGAGGAGAAGTGGGGACAAGACGCGTTTGAAGACGCGCTTCCCTCTCACTCCCGGCTCGACTTTGTCTCCTTTCCACCACGGCGGACCTGGGGATGAGATAAAAGAGAAGGGGCTGGAGGGTGGGGGGGAAAACCCAACCCTACCCCGGCCCCGTCCTCGTCCCGGCCCCGTCCTCCCCTCAGCGCCGCCACTTACTCCGGGCCGCCGCTGCCGTCCCGCGGGGAGATGAGCGCGGCGCTGCCAAATTCTTTTTAAAAACAAACAAAAAAAGAAGTTTTAAAAGAACATTAAAAAAATAAAAGAAAAGAAAAATAAAAGAAAAGAAAAATAAAAGAAAAAAAAAGGAAAAATTAAAGAAAAAAAAAGACAAAAATTAAAAAGAAGAAAAAAAAAAAAAGTCATTCTCCCCGGGGAGACCACGCCGCTTCTTTCTGCCGCGGCCCGGTGGTTCGGGGCCCCTTTTATGGGCGCGGGGGGCGCTGAGGCGGCCCCGCCTGAGGCCGCAGGAACGCGCCCCTCACAACACCAGTTTTTCCGGGCTGCCCTCGCACTGACGGGGCGGATTTTTGTTCTTTCCAGCCCATCATCATCATCATCA
>VZTY01033744.1:24679-41994 GCA_013400935.1 Turnix velox
TTCCCAGGAAAGAATGCCAAAAAAAAAAAAAAAAAAGCCTGATTCTGGCCTATGTTCATTTAGACCTATGTTCATTTAGAGAGGGATGAAAAAATGCTGCTGTTCCAGTTGCAGCTCCCCTCTTACATCCACATTACAATGATCACAGGGGACAAGGAGAGGTGAGGAACCTTTTAACCATATTTGTTTGTTATCAAACAAAAGAGATCATTCTCCTCCCAGGGCTTAAAGCTGGGATTAAACTTGCCAATATGTGGGGGAAGAGACACCTGAATTGACACAGAAAGGAGTTCTGAGAAATCAAAGTGTTTCCAGTGTCTCCAGTTACAGCACTGGGGAAGGTCAAACAGCCAGAGAAGTCTCTCCTTAGAGAGACAGACTTGTCAGAGCTGCTGCTTTGACAAGGAGACTGCTTTGAGGAGACTCACACACATGCAGGAACACAGCAGCACACAGACAGTGGGAGAAACCCTCTCAGGTACAACCAGAGAGCAGGAGAGAGGTCCCCTCAGAGAGGAGACCCTGGGCAGAGCTCCCCACAGCAGGCTGGGGGAGCTACAGACACCTCCTGTCTGTTCAGACTGGCCTGTGGTGGTTGGATTTGGGCAAGATGCTCCATCAGAAGCTGTTGGGAGCAGAGTGGGACCTCCTGAGCAGCTGAAGGGCTGTGATGGGATTGGTAGTTCTACTGGAGAAGGGAATGGTCTCACACTCCACCCTGGACACCAGGCTGGGCATCTCCTCTCAAAGGCAAACAAGACAGAGGAGCAATTTGTTGCAAGTGGTCAATGGAACAAGACAACACTGCCCTAAACAGCGTCAGTTTGGTTTTAGCATTTCAATTCACACTGTGGAACTTGCAGGCTGAGGCAGAAAGAGGAATACAGCTGAACCTCATTCCAGCAAGGATTAAAGAAGTGGGAGTCCTGTATGGAGGTATAAGGAGTCCTATACGGAACTAAGGTAGGATCAGCAACTGAACAGAGATGCTCTTGGGAGAATTAGGGCTTACATTTAGGATCCCCCTGTAGGGTTTGTCCACACTGTCCTGTGCATTTCATAGATCCAGCACTTGAAAATGAGATCTTACCTTCTTCACCATTTCTCTCTGAGGAAGTCAAGAACCTTCTTATGCCCCGTGGCCTCTGCCTGTAAGCAGAGACATGAATAAATCCTTGCTGTCCTGTGCACCAGGACATGCAAATACTCAGCTTGTGGGAAGTATGAACAGGATACCACAAAATAATTAAATTCCAATTTAACATTCTAATTCCCCTGACATCGATGAGAAAATTCAGGCAATTTATTACTTTGGAACCAGCCCCAGACTTGAGTCTATACCAAACTCTGCTCTGGTTTAACGTCCCCAAAAGCAACTTTTCCCAAGTTAATGTGGCCTGAGAGTGTGGGCTGTCACTCCCAGAGCTAGGACATTTTGGGTACAGAGAGATGGACACTTACTACTTGTAGGGGATTTCTGCCATCATAACCAGTTTGCTCCAGGTCTGCCCCAGCCAGGTACCAGGAGTAGAGCCCATTCACGTCACCTTGAGCTGCCAGGCTGGAAGAAGAAGAGTTAATATCTGTCCTAAACCCTCTCAGCCCATTCCCCCTCACTCCTGAGTCACATCAGCGAGCTCAGCTGGCAAATGTTGGAGCAGAAGAAGCTCAAGCATGGGTGGCCGGGCAGGGGGAAGCAGAGGAAGAGTGTTACGACAGCCCCCAAAGAGCTGAGCAAGCAGCAGGGCTTGATGAATCAGTTCCTACAATTAATAGGGCAGCTCTAGGAGCACTTACAACAGGCTGGTTTCACACAGTGGGTGTGACCATGACCAAAGGGGAAAAGAAGGCAGGCAGTTTCAGATTTCACAACACAATATTTATCTCATGAAATGAGTTGGGGGGGGAGGAAGGGCAGTGGCTACACCAAGATGCCACTGAGCAAGTGAGAGCACGAGCAGATGTGGTGGAGGAGGCTCCTCACAAAGCCCCTTCCCCACTTGGCATAACTGGGTTTGCTGTCACAAGTTATGGCAGCAAACTTAAGGGATACCCCTTGGGAAAGCAACACAGAGAAATTTTTGGAGATTTATAAGATAATTTGTAAGATTCAGTGCCTGAAGGGGCTGCAGGAAAGCTGGGGAGGGGCTGTTTGCCAGGGGATGGGGACACAGGATGAAGGGGAATGGCTTGAAACTAAACCAGTGTAGATTCAGATGAGACATGAAGAGGAATTTCTTCCCCATGAGGGTGGGGAGACACTGGAAAAGATTGCCCAGAGAGGTGGTGGAGGTTCCATCAAGCCTTGGAGATACCAAAGGCCAGGCTTGCTGAGGCTCTGCGCAACCTCATCTAGTGCAGGATGTCCCTGTCACTGCAGGGGGTGGCACTAGATGGCCCTGGAAGGTCCTATGAAGATTAAAATCATCAGCAAGCAGAAAAAAAGCTTCTTAAAGATAACCTCTATCAAGCAACAAGAAGAATCAAAATGAATCCTATAGAAGGGAGTGAAACCTTTCAGCATGTTTCTTTGTTCAGAATGTTTCTTTGTTCAGAATGTTTCTTTGTTCAGAATGTTTCTTTGTTCAGAATGTTTCTTTGTCCATCTGCTGGTAGCCTCACCTGTGATAATTTAGGGTTAATTTTGATTTTAAATTTTGATTTTGGTAAAAGAAGGACTAGAAGCATAGGGATAAGCATCAGGTGAGGTAGAATGCCATTAAGAGAGGGGGAACCTTTCCTAAACCTTTTGAGTTCAGAGGTTGGTGCCTTACACAGTGGTGGCTGTGGGGAAAAGGCACACTGCTGGGATACAGGATGGTGATGGGCTCCTGGACATGACAGAGGTGGTAGAGAGTGGAGAAGGCTGGAAGAGGAAAGGAGTAGACAGTCCCATAAGCTCTCAGAAGAAACCCTAAAAGCCAAGCAGCTACATTCAGTTATCTACTAAGCTAAAATCACTTCCCTTGTTGATTAAATCTCTTTTAAGTATGTGAAAAAAATGTTTCGGGGGAGTGGAAGCCTCTAATTGCAGCTGACTGAGAAGAAAGCCAGAAGAGGCTTCTGCTTGCAGCAGTCCCAGAGGTTGGAGAGGAAAAGGTCTTTGCCTGTACTCCTCCGCTGAAGGGCAGGAGACCTTTAGCTGGGGCATTTGGAGGGCAGGGAAGTGGCTTTGGGATGCTATGAGCTTTATATTTATATGTTATTTACATATAGAATCATAGAATGGTTTGGGTTGGAAGGGACCTCAAAGATCATCTAGTTCCAAGCCCCCTGCCATGGGCAGGGACACCTCCCACCACACCAGGTTGCTCAGTGCCTCATCCAGCCTGGCCTTAAACACCTCCAGGGACTGAGGGAGTATCCACAATGTCTCTGGGCAATCTATGATTCCATAAAATCTAAAAATAGTAAAGAGAAAGCTGGTTTGGCTTCATGCCCCTATTTAATTTTGTGAAGTACAGACTCGACCAGAGTATCTCAGTTTTATACAGGCTTTTTTTTCCCCTTTGAAAATCAGACACAAAGCAAGTGTTTGCCAACTCCAGAACTTGACAGGCCTTCAGAGTAAGTCAGTGTGTCCCAATTTATCTTGTCATGGTTTGCTTTTGCAGACAAATAACAATGCTGCTGCAATGGGTGAAGAGATTTTGGCATTTTAGAACAGATTACTGACACTGACATCGCTCTGTGATTTCAAAACAAAGCCATGAACCAGAAACCAAATAGGAACAGAATTATTCCAAAAAGCCAACTGACACCTCTTGCCTCCCAAAGAAAATCCTAAAGCAAAGCAAATAATGAATTATTATGTCCAGTTCTGGAGCCCTGAACAGAAGAAGGACATTGAGCTGTTGGAGTAGGTCCAGAGGAGGACACAAAGATGCTGAGAGGGCTGGAGCAGCTCCCTTCTGAGGACAGGCTGAAGGAGTTGGGGTTGTTCAGCCTGGAGAAGAGAAGGCTCAGGGGGGACCTCAGAGGAGCTTCTCAATCCCTGAAGGAGGCTACAGAAAGGCTGGGGTAGGACTTTTGAATAGGGTATGTGAATGGCAGGACCAGGAGGCATGGATGCAAATAGGAAGAGGGGAGATTTAGGCTGGAGAGAAGAAAGAAGTTCTTTGCTGTGAGGGTGAAGAGACAGTGGAAGAGGTTGCCCAGAGAGGCTGTGGATGACCCCTCAATCCCTGAAAGTGTTTAAGGCCAGGCTGGATGAGGCACTGAGCAGCCTGATCTAGTGGGAGGTGGAACCAGATGACCTTCAAGGTCCCTTCCAACCCAAACCATTGTATGATGTTGGCTGCAGCAATGTGTATCTCCACCTCCCACACAAGAGCCTGCTCTGGGCTCTGCTTGCTGCTCCTTTCTCTCTCAAACAACCCCAGTGCTAAAGGAGAACATTTATTTTGATTTTATCTCCACAACTATTATGTTCTGTTCAAAAATCTTGAGCCTAAAACAGAAGGAAGCCAAGGAAACAGAATAGAGAAACTCCCCTCCATGCTATTTGACGAGAACAGACCAGTTTAAAGGAGGGGCTTCAAATGAGAGAGAAATGGGAGAGAAAATCCAAGTGCAGGAACTTGGAGCTTATCAGAAAACAAGCAGCTTTGTCCTTCTAAACCCCAGTAACAAACTGAGACTAGGATGAATTGATGAATTGCAGTCTGAAGGCACAAGAGGGATGAGATGGGAGAAAATAGGTCAAATGAGACCAAGGGAAGATGTTCTGAACAGCTTGTTCTATCAACCACCAACCTGACCATGGGAACATGTCAACTGCTGTGAACATGCCAGTGCCTGCAAGGAGAAGGCTGAAAAGGTGGAGGTCAGAGGCAGGACAAAGAGGTGAAAGTAGAGTGGATGGGTCAGGTCACCTGAGGATAGTCCAGCAGAAGGATCTGAGACCTTCTGTCAGAAAGACTAACATCATTAACTCATATTTAGTAACTTTTAGTAATGTTTTAGACTTCTGAATAAGTCCACTTTGGTGTGGAAGATTATGCCAGGGCCTTCTAAAAGAGCAAGAGGAAAGTGTTTATCCTCTCCTTCTGCCCTGCGCTGGGGAGGCTGTATCTGGGGCACTGGGTCCAGTTGTGGGCTCACCAGGTGAAGAAGGACAGGTAACTGCTGGAGAGGGACAGCAAAAGGCCACAGAAATGCTGAGGGGACTAGAACATCTCTCTTATGAAGAAAGACTGAGGGACTTGGACTTTTTCAGCCTGGAAAAGAGAAGGCTGAGTGCGATCTTAATGCTCCCAGGGTGTGAGGAAGACGGGGCCAGTTTGTGCTCAGTGCCCAGTGACAGGGCAAAAGGGAATGGGGACAAACCTGGGAAGCTCCATCTAAACACAAGGAGGAACTTTGTTGCTGTGAGAGTGATAGAGCACTGGAGTAGGCTTCCCAGAGCACTGGTGGTGTCTCTTTCTCTGGAGGCTTTCAAAACCTGCCTGGACATGCTGCTGTTCAACCTGCTGTGGGAGAACCTGCTCTAGGAGGGGTCTGGACCAGATGATCTCCAGAAGTCCCTTCTAATCCCCGTGGTTCTGTGGAAGAGCCACTGCCTCAGCTCCGGTCCCACACTGAGGTGGGAGAACTCATCCTCTTCCACCCCAAAAAAGCCACTCTGTGCTGAGATCTCACCCAACCCCTGCACACTTGTGCTCCTGCCCTCTGCTTGGAACATTTCCATTTTTATACCCAACTTCCACCACCAATTCAAGCCCAAACTATTGAAATATCTGTTATCAAAATAACCAGCTGGGACAATGGGAGATGATGCAAGGCAGATGCAGGATGGGTCCTCCTGAACACGCCATAACAGAACAACTTCTTGTTTTAAGAGACACTTGTTCTTCCTTTTTATTTGGGGGGCAGGGAGGGACTCTGCTCCCAGGTCAGCAGCACAAACTGCTTCTTCGTGTGGTACCAGGGCTCAGGAAGGGGTGAACTTATTTTCAGAGAAATGGCATTCCCTAAGACACTCCTTCCCCTGCCCTTCTTGGCTGATGAAGACTACACCAACCCAGGGTTTGGCTGAGGATGTGCTTGAACTTCATGGTCTAAGACTCATTACCCAGTCTCCTCTGAGCATGTCAAGACAACAGAAACACCCCAACTAGTATTTCTTGAGTCCAGAACTACTCAAAGGACAGAATCCAGCCTCTGCATAGGACACACAGAAGTTTTACCCTGACCTTATAGTTTTGTGGACAATTTACAGCAGTGGTTGGGTCCCTAAAAGTCTCATCCTCTCCTGCCATGGCTGCCTAGGGGGGGGATTGTTTGGTTTCAAGAAGAAGAAATGAAGTTAAAACTCTAAGTAATTTTAGGTAATTCATGAAACCTTCTCACAATATTCAGAGTAATTGAGGATCAGCACTGGAAAAAACAAAATCAAGCATCTACTTCTTTTCACCATACACAGAATGGTTTGGGTTGGAAGGGACTTTAAAGATCATCTAGTTCCACCCCCCCTGCCATGGGCAGGGACACCTCCCACCACACCAGGTTGCTCAGTGCCTCATCCAGCCTGGCCTTAAACACCTCCAGGGATTGAGGGGGCATCCACAACATCTATGGGCAACCTCTTCCACTGCCTCATCACCCTTATCATAGAGAATTTATCTCTTTTATCTAGCCTGGATCTTCCCTCTTCCCATTTGGATCCATCACTCCTAGTCCTGCCATCCTGGACCCTATTCAAAAGTCCTTCCCCAGCTTTTCTGAACCCCCTTCCTTCAGATATTTAGAATCTGCTCTGAGGTCCCCCCTGAGCCTCCCACCAAATCAATAAACCTCTTTATATATTAAAAGTAACAGTATGGAAAAACAGCTTTAAGGGAGGATTACATCCTCTTAAAATGAAACACAGAGCTGGTGAGTGGTTGTTCAAAGGTTTGGGGGTTAAACTCCTTTGTCTGTTTGATTTAGCTACTTTTAAGAACCACACCACACGCTGCTTAAAGGAGAAGCCATTCCCATAAAAGTGATGAGTGGGTTTTAAGAGAATAAAAATGGTGCACTATGAGCAGCTTTATTCTCTAAATGCTATTAAATCACACCTGGCTCTGCTTCCTCCTCACCCTTCCTCAATCCAACTGCATGGAACAAATGGGACATTATTTGGTCCAGGTCACTTTGGACCTTTCTTGAGATGCTAGTGCTCCAACACAAGAGTTGATTCTTAATTTCATCACTTGGCTTATTTCCTCATCATTAGTCTAGCACAGAAAGAACCACCTCAACTTTGGAAGGTGTCCCCGTGCTGTTCTCCTTTCTGAAAGCATCTTCTGAAAGCCCATCCCCCTCCATCCCCAATTTCAGGACACCTCAACCTTGCCTCACACTTACCTGCAGAGCGTTGTTCCAATGTTCTCCAAGTCATGGCTGGAAAGGTGAGCTCCTGTTTCTCGTAATAAATTAATCACTTGTATGTGTCTTTACAAAAGGAAGAGAAAACAAAAGAGAGAAATTGTTGTGACCAGAAGGCTTTTTTTTTCACCCAAATTCAGCAATTCTCACATACACAGTAGTTCTGACATGACATTCTCCACCACAAAACCCATGAACTTTCTTCCAAGGTGACAGATGAAGGAACCAGATTTGCCCTCTCTCAACTCTGAAAAGGAAAGAGATGCATCCCTTCCTCCTCAAGAGATTTTTTTTTTGTTTTCTTTACTTCAGTGATGGCTTAATATTGAAATATTACTGAGTGAAACACATGCAAACAGTGAGGATGTTCATCACATGGCATTATTCCTCCATTTCAGAGAATACAGTGCAATGTCAGTCTTAAATATCATGGAAATCTTGTAGACTCGCAATTAATCTTTAGGTAAGTGGAGAAGACAACGAGGTTTTCAGAGCGTCAGAACAGTGCTAAGTGTTCTCATCAACCTCCCAAAAACCCACAAGGTTTTCTTAGCCACCTTCTCCCACTACCTTTATTATTTATTTCCACGTGGAGTCTTTAGGAGGCCCTTTCTTGTCCCCCTTTGTCCTTTGACATAAAGGGACAAAGGGACATTTAAGCACAAGCAGCCAACTCCTGCACCTCAGTGAGATGTTTGAAAAAGTCTGTGGGAAAGTCTGGCGCCTAAAGGTCCTGTTGTGGGTAGAAAATAACCTGACAGACAAAAGCCCTGCAAAATACATTTCCCACAAGTGAGCCAGGGAGAGGTTAGGAACTGGTTTGAAAAGAAGGTGTCAGCAAGCTCCTCTGCTAAACCACTCATCTGGTTTAAAGCTACAAACACAGGTAGGATATTTTTCTCCAGAAAGAGAATGATGACACCAGTAGATGAGGGATACTTCTAAGTTCCTCTTTTAACTAAGTTGTAGCATAACTCTTAAAAATAGAGTCAGGCATATCACTGAAAAGGCAATATATGGGCTTTTCCAGCTCATTATCTAAAACCTCCTCTGTATTAAGTAAAAATAAAAAACCCAAAGCTCACATACACATTCTCCTTAATCTCTTATATTTTACTGAAGACTTTCCACTTTAGGACAGGACTAAACCCCTCTACTGGGCTCTGGTGAGACCCCAACTGGAGTTACTGTGGCCAGTTCTGGAGCCCTCAACAGAAAAAGGACATGGAGCTGTTGGAGCAGGTCCAGAGGAGGCCACAAAGATGCTGAGAGGGCTGGAGCACCTCCCTTCTGAGGACAGGCTGAAGGAGTTGAGGTTGTTCAGCCTGGAGAAGAGAAGGCTCAGGGGGAACCTCAGAGGAGCTTCTCAATACCTGAAGGAAGGGGGCTACAGAAAGGCTGGGGTAGGACTTTTTAATATGATATGTGATGGCAGGACTAGGAGTAATGAATGTAAATTGGAAGAGGGGAGATTCAGACTGGAGAGAAGGAAGTTCTTTGCTGTGAGGGTGGTGAGACAGTGGAAGAGGTTGCCCAGAGAGGTTGAGGAACCCCCTTCAATCCCTGGAGGTGTTTAAGGCCAGGCTGGATGAGGCATTGAGCAACCTGGTGTGGTGGGAGATGTCCCTGGCCATGGCAGGGGGATTGGAACTAGATGATCTTAGGGGTCCCTTCCAACCCAAACCATTCTATGACTCTATGAAACTCTCTCCTGTTCACCAGGGTCCTGGGTTGTTCCCCAGCCCCAGAGGTGCCAATGAGCCCATATCATCCCAAGTCTTGGCTTGGCAGACGCTGACTAGAAGAGAATCAACTTCAAAAAAGGGATGAATCACACCTGAGAAATGAACACACACATAAGGCTGTGCAGCACTGGGGCCTTAGGCTGTGCACCTTCCACCAGCTCCCTTTAAAGAAACACAGGTGTGATGTATCCCCAAACCTGACCTGCTTCATTCTTTGTTCTGCTTCTCCCCCAGCAACTGGCAAGGTTGTAGCAGGACCAGCCTGGTTTCACTGCTTGGGTTGTCTGTGAGGCATCAGTGGGAATTTTAGGCTGAAATTGAATCATGGAATGGTTTGGGTTGGAAGGGATCTCAAAGATCATCTAGTTCCAACCCCCCTGCCATGGGCAGGGACACCTCCCACCACACCAGGTTGCTCAGTGCCTCATCCAGCCTGGCCTTAAACACCTCCAGGGACTGAGAGGGCATCCACAGCCTCT
Organism: Turnix velox; assembly: GCA_013400935.1. Lineage (NCBI taxonomy): Eukaryota > Metazoa > Chordata > Aves > Charadriiformes > Turnicidae > Turnix > Turnix velox. The sequence goes on from VZTY01033744.1 coordinate 34,275, forward strand.
CTGGGCAACCTCTTCTACTGTCTCATCACCCTTATCATAGAGAATTTCTCTCTTTTATCTAGCCTGGATCTTCCCTCTTCCCATTTGGATCCATCACTCCTAGTCCTGCCATCCTGGACCCTATTCAAAAGTCCTTCCCCAGCTTTTCTGTACCCCCCTTCCTTCAGGTATTGAGAATCTCCTCTGAGGTCCCCCCTGAGCCTTCCCTTCTCTTCTCCAGGCTGAACAACCCCAACTCCTTCAGCCTGTCCTCAGAAGGGAGGTGCTGCACCCCTCTCATCATTTTCATGTCCCTCCTCTGGACCTGCTCCAACAGCTCAACGTCCTTCTTCTGTTGAGGGCTCCAGAACTGGCCACAGTAACTCCAGTTGGGGTCTCACCAGAGCCCAGTAGAGGGGCAAAATGCCCTCCCTTGACTGTAAGGACAGACTTTGGTGCACTCCTGGAGTCAGCAGTGGTTTTAATTTTCACTCTGCCTTAGATTTCCTAAACTAATGTAAATGTAACCTTGCAAAACATCAAGTATTTAAATTCCTGTTTACGTGGGAGGTGATTTTACTGCCTCTAATCTGATGTTCTCACAGCCCTGTATGAACAACACCCCACTTTCAACCTTTTACCACCACGCTGCTAGTAAATGGAGGTGCTTTTACTATCTAAAATATACACCAGTTTTTATTCAAGGCATTTTCCTGCTCAGAGAGTTTCTGTTATTACAAAAAATACTATCCTATTGTTTTGAAAATTAATTACCCCTGGAGGGGTGCTTTAAGAAGTTAAAGGAATGCTGCTAATTTTGATATGTCAAGCAACTGGCCTAATTTAACAGTGGTCTGTTTAGCTTCATGCATAAAGGCAATGAGACTAGAGGCAAATTGCAGTTACAAATGAGAGAGAGGAAATGCAGCAGTTTCTTTCCTTCATAGAAAGGGAAGGATTCCACATTTTACCATCTAAAGAAACAAAGAGTCAGAGTCAAAAAACTGAGGGGAAACTCATTGATACAGATCGGGCTGCTGCTCTGTTAAGAAGCTTTTAGGAAGAGGCACAAGTCCTGATCATCTTTACAAATTTTAGATGAAAAAGAAAAAGCTGTCATCGTTGCTTGCCAATTTAAAAGGCAAGGCAGTGAGAAATGTAACATAAAAAGCTGTCAGTAAGCTGTTTTTTAGGATGAGTGGATGCTGCGCCCCAGTTGAACAAATCCTAATCCTTAGGCTGATGCAACATTCAGTGAAACTGAGAAAGTTGCAATAATTAACCAGTTTAAAGCACTGACTGCTCATTAACATCAGTTTCCCCCCTTCCCTCCCTGCCTCTTTGTCTTCTCCTGCATGGGGATAATCTCTTCCCTTTCAGCATGCAAGTGTTTCATAAATAGAATTTAAATATTTTTGTAGGAGAAATCTTTTGAGTGGGTATCTATTTATGCACACACACACACGCACACAGAGTATCCAGCCACACCTGCCATGGAAGAGTGCAGAGCAGAGCAGAGCAGAAACACACCTCTGTGAGCTGAGCTTTAACCAAAGTCAACTCCTCATCTCATTCCAGCCCAGCAGAAACAAAAAGAGAAACCGAAAATGGTGAGGGTGCAGAGTTCCCTTTCCCAATCCCCTCCACCGAAATGGGTGTGAAACTTTTTAAAGAGCTTAAGAGTGATAGTAGGAGGCCAGGATGGGAGTGGCAAGGCTGAGGAATCCAAACAACAAGCTCATGTGAAATTCCTCAGGCAGTGGATGGGCGCGGTGAAAAAGAAGTAGGTGCCTGATTTGCAGGAACATCCACTGCTATCTAAAGCTTTAGCATTTTCTCACATTGGAGCAGAGTCACCCCCTGTCCAACTGGGTGTTTTGGTTCTTTCATTTGCTGGTGGCCTTGCTTTTGCCTTAAAACTTGCAGGGTTTGCCACTGAAGGGCTTCTATATTCCTAAGATGATCCTTAGGATGTCCCTGCTCAGTGCAGGAGGGTTGGACTAGATGGTCTTTGAAGGTCCTTTCAACCCTAAGATTCATAGAATGGCTTGGGTTGGAAGGGACCTTTCAAGATCATCTATTTCCAACCCTGGACTAGTTCCCACTAGACCAGGTTGCTCAATGCTTCATCCAGCCTGGACTTAAACACCTCCACAACTTCTTCCGGGGTCTCACCACCCTCAAAGTCAACAAATTCTTTCTTCTCCCCAGCCTAAATCTCCCCTCTTCCAATTTGTATCCGTTATTTCTAGTCCTGCCACCCTGGACCCTATTAAAAAGTCCTACCCAAGACATTCTGTAGCCCCCTTCAGGTATTGAGAAGCCACCATGAGGTGCTCCCTGAGCCTTCTCCTCCCCAGGATGAACAAGCCCAACTCCTTCAGCTTGTCCTCAGAAGGGAGGTGCTCCTGACATGATTTGTCACAGAATGGTTTGGGTTGAGGGGACCTTAAAGCCCACCCCTTGGCCTGGGACACCTGCTTCAAACCTGGCCCTGAATCCCTCTCCAGGGATGGAGAATCACCCCCACTAGTTCTATAGGGCAGACAGCACCCAAATGGATCACAAGTGGGGCAAAGGGTTGTTTTTTTTAGCACCAAAATACATCAAGTTTCACATCACCCACACCCTGGGCTGCACTTCCAACCCTATGATTCTCTACGTACAAAGCCACAGGGGGACCAGGCAGTAGCTCAGTGTGGCCACACAGGACTCCAAGTCTCAAGTCAACAGAGCCTGTTGAGTTTTCTGGTCTTTGAGATTGAAAAAAACCTTCAGGTTATTCCTGCAACCAACACAAACCCAGAGCTGCCAGACCTCCCAGGAAGCTGACTCCAGCCTGACAGACCAGGTCAGGTTTCTCATCACTAGGAAGATGAAGGAATATTTGAGGACAGACAGAAAGACTGGGGTAGGACTTTTTTAATAGGATATGTGATGGCAGAACTAGGAGGAATGGATGTAAATTGGATGAGGGTAGAGTTAGGCTGGAGAGAAGAAAGAAGTTCTTCGCTGTGAGGGTGGTGAGACACTGGAAGAAGTTGCCCAGAGAGGCTGTGGATGTCCCCTCAATCCCTGGAGGTGTTTAAGGCCAGGCTGGATGAGGCATTGAGCAACCTGGTGTGGTGGGAGGCATCCCTGCCCATGGCAGGTGGGTTGGAACTAGATGATCTTGAAGGTCCCTTCCAACCCAACCTATTCTATGATTCTCTGATGACTATGAAAGCTCTATCACTCCAAGCTACTTCACAGAAGGAAAAAAAAAGCTTCTCTCCTGCAATCACACAGACAGAGTATGAGATAAGGAGCTGAAAGTGGATCAAAGAAACAAGAAGAGATTAGGGCATGCAGCTTCCAACATGTCAGAAGACCAATGGCTCTATGAATCCCCAGGCTACATATCAACTAAATGTTTCAAAATTAAATTTTGCTATCTGCTAGCTTTTATTTTCTGTGCCGTGGCCATTCCTTAGGACTACTCAAGGTGGAAAAGACCATCCTTCCAGAAGTGCTGAAATCCACAACAAGAGGAAATCCACAAAGCAGGCCAAGCCATGCAGCCATCCCATCTAAGGGAAGGGAAGGGAAAAGTCAAAAAACCAGTCACCCAGCAAGAGACTCAGGAAAGCCCCGGTGAAAGGGGAAGATTAAAACATCCCAACCTACTGCTGTGTTTGGTGCCAACTGAAACAGCCTGGTCTTGATGAGAAAGGGAGAAAGAAAAGAGAGCCCTTGGTCCTGCACTCTCACTTCTGACAGTCAAATGAGAAATCACTTTGCCTCTTTATAGGGCAGCCTCATAGCAAAGAGTGGAATCCTGAAATTATGGACAAAATCTTGGCAGGAAGGCAGCAATAGGTTACTTTATCCTAAAATTCTGCATGCGTGCCAAGCTGTTTGAATTGATTTCATGTAATTTAAAAAAAAAAAAAAAAAAATCTTCTACTCTACGCTAGCCATGTTCTTCGAAATGAAGGGTCAGGGGGCTCAGAGGAGCTTCTCAATCCCTGAAGGATGGGGGTACAGAAAGGCTGGGAGAGGACTTTTCAATAGGATGATGGAAGGACTAGGAGGAATGGATGTAAATGGATGGAAATGGGAAGAGGGGAGATTGAGGCTGGAGAGAAGAAAGAAGTTCTTCGGTGTGAGGGTGGTGAGACACTGGAAGAGGTTGCCCAGAGAGGCTGTGGATGCCCCCTCAATCCCTGGAGGGGTTTAAGGCCAGGCTGGATGAGGCACTGAGCAACCTGGTGTGGTGAGAGGTGTCCCTTCCAACCCAAACCATTCTATGACTCTACAAATGGTTTCATTACCTGAACTTGATGGCATTCATCAGTGGGGTAGATCCATATCTGTCTCTAGCATAAACAGTTGCTCCTGATGTCAACAAATACTCAACTAGTGGCAGATGTCCCTCAGAAGCTGCAATGTGCAGAGGGGTTCGGCCATCGTAGTCCCCACAGCTCAAGTTGCCACCCTGCAAGGGAACAAATCCTTTGCCAGTTAAAAAGGTAACAGCTGCACATGGAGCTGCTGGTACAACATGCACAAAATTTATTGTTATTTAAAAACAAAATATATATATCCTTTCTGGAAGGCCATTACCCAAGTCTCAAGGGTGGGGTAAACCAAGGCAAAGAGCTAAAAAAACAGGAAAATGCCTCTTTCTTTTTCCAGGTTTAACCCAAACTGGAGCTCTGGGGAGTGCCAAGACTCCTGCATTAGCACTGCACTGCATTTTTTTGCTTAAATATAATTTTTAACCCCTTTTTTTTGTCCTGCATTATCACTGCACAGTATTTTTTTGCTTAAATATAATTTTTAACCCCTTTTTTTTGTCCTGCATTATCACTGCACAGTATTTTTTTGCTTAAATATAATTTTTAACCCCTTTTTTTTGTTCTGCATTATCACTGCAAAATATTTTTTTCCTTAAATACAATTTTCAACCCCTTTTTTTGTCCTGCATTATCACTGCACTGTATTTTTTTCCTTAAATGTAATTTTCAAGCCCTTTTTTTTTCTCCTGCATTATCACTGCGTGGTGTTTTTTTGCTCAAATATAATTTTNTTTTTTTGCTCAAATTTAATTTTTAAGTCCTTTTTTTTTTTTTAAATAATGATAGATTTGCATCCAAAAGATGGATGCTATGAATATGCATTAAAGCCTTCCAAAGTTAGCAGATAAGAACCTGCATTTTAATCTACCTGTATTTTCCTAGTTCAAAAGAAAACATAAACAGCTGAGAGCCTGGTAGGGGGGGAGAACATGCCAGTTTTCCAAGGCAAAGACTGAGGAACCTAGAAATTGACTGTATTACTCAAAGAAATTCAATTCTAAGTCTTAGGGAGTTGCTTCCCAGTGAGGAGGGAGCTTCCTCCTGTCATTTACAGCTCTATTAAAAACAAACTCTTTTAAAACTGTTAATTTTACCTTACCATTTCAGCTATGGCTCTCAGTGCATCTATGTCACCCAGCTTAGCTGCAGCACAAGCCAAAGGTGGAATTAGGGCATCTCTCACAGCTTCCAACTCCTGAGAAACAAATAAAATGACACATGTAATATCAGCCCTGCCTGTAATATTATTCAGGTCCAAGTCATAAAAAAACCCCACAGCTCTTGCTTTCATGTAAAGCTTCCTAATTAGTCATTTGGGTATTTCTAAAAGGGTAACATTTTGTTCTTGGAAGGAAAGGTGTCTGGTGTTTATACTGCATTTTGTCTGTCTCACTGCCATGAAGATTAATATTCTTCCCTGGCAACACAGCAATTACCAGGTATCTATATACACAATTTAAGATGCAGGCACTAATTACTGTCTGGGTAGTGCCTTAGTTAAACACCAGGACTGTAAAAAGAAAGCCCTCCCAGGAGCTGGAAAAGTCCATACAGTCCAATCTCTGCATGAACTTTACTCCTGTGCTTCCTCAGATATTTGTGTAACCTGTACTTACAAGTCCCATAAGGCCCCTAAATTATAAAATGGTTTGGGTTGGAAGGGATCTTCAAGATCATCTAGTTCCAACCCCCCTGCCATGGGCAGGGACACCTCCCACCACACCAGGTTGCTCAGTGCCTCATCCAGCCTGGTCTTAAACACCTCCAGGGATTGAGGAGGCATCCACAGCCTCTCTGGGCAACCTCTTCCAGTGTCTCACCACTCTCACAGCAAAGAATTTCTTTCCTCTCTCCAGCTTAAATCTCACCTCTTCCAATTTACATCCATCACTCCTAGTCCTGCCATCCTGGATCCTATTCAAAAGTCCTACCCCAGCCTTTCTGTATCCCCTTTCCTTCAGGGATTGAGAAGCTCCTCTGAGGTCCCCCCTGAGCCTTCTCTTCTCCAGCCTCAACAACCCCAAATCCTTCAGCCTGTCCTCAGAAAGGAGGTGCTCCAGCCCTCCCATTTCTCAGGGTTACTAAAGAAGTGCCTTATATCCAGTTATCCATCAGCCCCATCACCATCCAAACCAAGGCAAGAGCCAAGCAAACACTTGCATCTTTACAAGCAGCACTATATTTTCTGATTTTCCTGTTGGCAGGTACTGATAAACACCACAAATGACCCTCCTTAGCATCAGCCTTACCTGCCTGCATCCCCAATTAAGCTGTTTCACCAATTATAATTTGGGTTGCTCCAGACTGTCAATACATTTGACCACAAAAATACAAAGCACTTTATCATATCATTGATAGCCTCAATTACAGCGACCGCCTGAGCCTTGTTATTGCAGCCAGACAGCCAAGAAAATAAACTCAAGATGAGGCTACAAAGAAGAATAAAATAATAAAAAAAAAGTTAATATGTTTTTAATTAAAAACAGCTTAATATTCTGCTTGTCATTGTGTCCTTTCTCCCTAACCCAACTGGTTAGCTGGGACACTCAGTACTAAAAAATAAAAGCCATTTAAAAACTCCAGTGTCTCATTTTGGGTGGTTTTTTTTGCTGTTTATCTTTGAACTGAGTTCATTTAACTGATTTTACAGCTCTACATGAGCTCAGGTTTTTAATATTTAAGGACATACCTCCTTGCTGCTGATACTTAGAGATTTGGCAATCACTTGAATAAACTTGCTATCTCTCAGGGAGATCTTGGCTCCTGTGGGTACAACAGTCATCTCTCCTCTTAGATTCTCACTGAGCATCTGAAAAGCAATCAAAGCCTTTGTTAGGAGAGGGAAAAAAAATATGGTGGTAGTCTAATAAAAAAAAACCCAACTTAGGATGGAGTTAGAAAATTGTTTGGAAGAATTATGGAAACTAAATTGAACGCAGACAAAAGATTAAAGAAATAGTCACTGTCCCATCAAGACTGCGAGGTTAAAAAGACAAAGGGGGAAAGAAAATAAAGGGGGGAGGATGAAACAGGGAAATAAACACTCCAAAGCAAAGATACCAAAAAAAGCAAAGAACAAACCCCCCCAAAATCTGTGAAGTATGCTGATGAGGGCTCCCTGGTGGGGTAAGCTGCAGCTTACTTAAAAAACCCAAAGATAGTGAGTAATTAGCAGAGTAAGGCTGAAGACTAGAATATTCCAAGATGCTGCCTTGTGCCAGCATTCCCAAAGCTCAATCTCCTGCAGAGTGTCTACATGGGCCTCAAAGCAGCACAGAAGATGGGTCATGTCTTTTAGGGGATTTTCAAATAGCCCCGTTAGCCCTGATCTTACTAAAATTTGCCATAGAGGCAGCTGTGAATGTGGAGGGTCCATGGTAATACAGTCATAGAATGGTTTG
>VZTY01033745.1:999-28996 GCA_013400935.1 Turnix velox
CTGAGTACTGGGATAGGCTCTCTCTTGTCTTACTTGATGACGAAGTACTGAATAACGACAGCAAATAAAATGGCCACCACGGCAAAGCCGCAGAGGAGGACGATGGCGATGAAACGCTCCTCACGCAGAGTCTTCTTGGTCTCTGCCAGCTCTGTTGTCACATCAGCACAGGCAGGGCCCAGCTCTTGTTTGTGAGATGAGAACACTGTACTGGGGCTGTAGGGTCCAAACAGTTCTTGGGATCCAGTAGAGTCTTGGGACTGGCGGCCGGCGCAGACTCTGATGCGATATTCACAGTTTGTCTGCAAGTTCGTGAGGCGGAAGGAAGTCTCCGGGCCCTTGAACACCTGCTCGGGAGGAGGAGGAAAGAGAGAAGAACTTGACATGGGATCCATCTCTACTTTAGGAGCAGATCACACAGAAACACAGAATGTCAGGGATTGGAAGGGACCCCAAGAGATCATCTAGTCCCATCCCCCTGCTGGAGCAGGAACACCCAGATGAGGTCACACAGGAAGGCATCCAGGTGGGGTTTGAATGTCTGCAGAGAAGGAGACCCTACAACCCCTCAGACAGCCTGTGCCACTGTTCTGTCACCTTCATCTTGACAAAGGTTCTTCTCCTATTTCCCTGGAACTTCCTGAGTTCCAGCTTGTACCCACTGCCCCTTGTCCTATCTTTGGAGATCACTGAGAAGAGCCTGGCTCCATCCTCCTGACACTTGCCCTTTCCTATAAATATGAATGAAGTCATCCCTGAGTCTCCTCTTCTCCAAGCTATGGACACCCAGCTCCCCCAACCTTTCCTCATAAGGGAGATGCTCCAACCCCTTCATAATCTCTGCACTGGACTCTCTCCAGCAGTTCCCTGTCCTTCTTCAACTGAGGGCATCACAACTGGACACAATATTCCAGATGTGGTCTCACCAGGGCAGAATGGAAAGGGAACAGAATCTCTCTCCACTCACTGACCATGCTCCTTCTAATATATCCCAGATGGCCACAAGGGCACATTGCTGGCTCATGGTCACCCAGCTGTCCTCCTAGCCCCCCCAGGTCCCCTTTCCCCTACACTGCTCTCTAACAGCTCAGTCCCCAATTTATACTGACACGTGGGGTTGTTCTTGCCCAGATGCAAGACTCTACCACTTCCCCTTGAACTTCTCCCTACCCAACTTTCCAGACTGTGCAGATGTGGAGCCAGAACCTGCCTTGAAGAACATTTCTCTTCCAGCTCTTAATAAAACCTCAGCTTTTGTTTCTGTCTGTGACAGAGTGATGCCACAGACTGAAAGATTTCAGGAGAGAGCACAAGCCTGCTGAGAAGAGGCTGAGGGAGCCGGGGATGTCCAGCCTGGAGAAAAGGAGGCTAAAGGGAGACCACTTTGCTTTCCACAACTCCCTGAAAAGAGGGTGTAAAAGTATGGGGTGGTCTCTTCTCCCCTGTAATTTTTCAAAGCCATAAAACCTCAAGTCTATTACAGTAAGAAGGTGGTACCTGATCAAACTCTCTCCCAGCAGCAAGCTGAAGGATGTAAACAATGGAGTCTCCTTTCATGGGCTGTAAAGGCTCCCAGGTGATTTCAAAAGTGTTTTCTTCCAGCTGATTTGCTTTGGGTGCTAGAAAAGAGGAATTGTTAGCATTTTAAAAGAACATTCTCGTCTTTTCAATCAGAAGAAAGCTCAAAAAATAATCAATTATTACAGTTATTATTATTAACATTTTCATGTTAATACAGCAAAGGGGCAGTAGTTTCAGTGACTTTCTCTAGCAGCAACCTTTAACATCCTTATTAGAAAGCGAAGATGAGAGGAATTAGGTGTGACTTTCTTTGCCTGCACACTGTTGTAACTCACATCAAGTCATAAATAACACTGTAAAATGACTTTTCATCTGAAAAAGGGTGGAAAAACTCACTGTTTGAGGTGGAAGAGCTATAACATAGGAGATGGCAACGTGTTGGTCCTACATTGGTAAAGCTTTTCTTATACTCAGATAAAGCTGTGTTTAGCTCTCTGTCCTACAAAGCTCTTGGAAAGGCATTGGGCTGAGAAGAGTCAGGTTTTAGCACTTGAGCCAGAAGATAAATGGCCTGCAGAAGTTTCTAGAAGTGGTGTAAGCTCACCTTTAAGAGATGCAGGTGGAGATTTAGTTGTAGTGAAAGCGTAAACTTCAGAGAATTCCCCCTCTCCAGCATCATTATATGCCTGGATTTTAAAATAGTAGGTAGTGGATTCACTGAGCCGCTGTACCTTGTATGTGTGGCAAGGGCCATTATAAACAGTCACAAACCTGGAAGAAAAAAATCAAAAAAAACCCACAGAATGCACACAAATTAGAATTATTTAGCAAATCACTCATTTCTATGTCAATATCATAATGACTGGCTACTGCAAACAGGAGGGAGGATGCACAAAGCGTCTTAAAAACTTCACATCAAGTTGTGAAGTGATAATGTTCTTCACATTGTGGTTATCTCACCTGCCAAACCTGTCCTCCATCTGCAAGTTGAACTGGGTAGGGTTGGGAATTAAAGCTCTGCTGGGCCCTTCCCCCCATTTAAGTTTAAGGCTCTGGTAGCTGAAGACCACACATTCGAGATGAGGAGGGTCAGGAGGTAGTGGTTTCGTTTTGGCTTTAATGGAATGACTGAAAGGACCAACTCCAAAGCTGTTTATGGCCTGTATTCGGATCCTAGAGAGGAGAGAAGAGCAGTTCTGTGGTCAATTTACTGAATTCCTGGAGAAAACAACACTGGGTAATGCAGCAAGAGTTAAAATTTATAAAGAATATAACCACAAACAACCAAGGAACTGGAATGCAGTTTAGAAATTAACTATAAAAATAAACTACTTCAAAACATGTCAACAAAATGACATGGGTTTGGGCACAATGAAGCTTCCTGAGGTGTTTTTTAGGATTGTTCAGGTTTGTTTCCTTCAGTGAAGAGGAGACCAAGTCCCTCCATGTTCACTTGGACCATCTGCCTCCAATAGACACCAAAGATCCACAACCTGAACCAGGTTTTAACCTAGTCACACACCACAGAAACAGCAAATTTTACTGTTATCTCTGACTTCATCCTCTTTGGGTGAGATACAGTGCATGCAGTGCTTCTAAATAAAACATTTCTAAACTCAGAAAACCTGGAATAAAACCCCTGGTTTTACAAAATCTTAATCTTAACCCAGCAATCTTAGCTCTTGCTGCTAAAACATCCTGGTTCATTTCATTCTGGAGATGACAATATTGGTTTTGGGGTTTTTTTTTTCAGAGTTAGGGATTGCTGTAAATAGTGAATTTTAAGAGCTGTCAATAGTCTGTAAATGGAATTTAAAATGGGCTTAAATTTTTAACACTCATCCTCAAAAGGTATTGATTGAAACATTCTATAAATGTGGATTCTCAACATAAGAACGACATTGATCTGTTGGAGCAGGTCCAGAGGAGGCCACCAAGATGATGATATGGCTGGAGCACCTCCTTTATGAGGACNAGCATCTCCCTCATGAGGACAGGCTGAAGGAGTTGGGGTTGTTCAGGCTGGAGAAGGCTCAGAGGGGACCTCAGAGGAGATTCTCAATACCTGAAGGGGGCTACAGAAAGGCTGGGGTAGGACTTTTTAATAGGATTTGTGATGGTAGGACTAGGAGTAATGGATACAAATTGGAAGAGGGGAGATTTAGGATGCAGGGAAGGAAAAAATTCTTTATGGTGAGGGTGATGAGACACTGGAAGAGGTTGCCCAGAGAGGTTGTGGATGCCCCCTCAATCCCTGGAGGTGTTTAAGGCCAGGCTGGATGAGGCACTGAGCAACCTGGTGTAGTGGGAGGTGTCCCTGTCCAATGCAGGGGGGTTGGAACTAGATGATCTTGAAGGTTCCTCCCAACCCAAACCATTCTATGATTATTTATTACCTGTACAGAGTGTCAGGCAGCAGGTTCTCAAGAACATGGCTCGTGCTTTTCCCCACAGACACAAGCTGCTTCTCTCCATACTCAATGTTATACCCAGTGATCTCTGCCCCATGACAACACGGTTCTTCCCACTGAATTGCAAGGCACGTTGATAGAGGAAGAGAGGTTTCCATTTGATCCTCTTCAAGTAGATGCAGCACTGACACCGCTGCAGGCACCGAGGCAGGGGTTGTCACCAGGCTAGTCTCACCAAACAACCCAACACCAGCAACGTTCACAGCCTGAAAGAGAGACTTCCTGCTGTTAGAGACACTTTCATGAAGACTTTCTGCTGTTTATTGTGACTGTCATGGAAGAGAAAGGGAAATCTGCAAAATAAAAGTGTAGCAAAATGTCTAAAGCTCTATTCTAAATACATATATGGTCAGGAGGAAGTGGAGAAAGGAAGGATTTTCAACCATTACCTTCAAAATGGCACTAACAGGTGACAGCAGACAGTTTTCTAGCTGAAATTTTCCTTCTGACTTGTTTAGTAAGATGTAATAAAAAAGTTTTTTTCATACCTGTACTCTGCAATAGTAGGAGGTGGCAGGTGTGAGACCTTTGACTTCATAGCTCTGGCAAGGGCCGGTGTAAATGATGTGCATTGACCCTTCTGCCTGTCCCCACTCCAGTCTGTATTCACTGATCTCTGCACCGTTGTTGGCAGGACTCTGGGGTTGTAAAGGATAGATTTTTCATCAGCTACAGCACACACACAGTCACAGGATATCAGGGACTGGCACTAGCTATAGCCTGAAGCAGGGGGCTGTCACGCTCCAGGTGGAGGAGGACTGGAGTCACGGCGGACAGGAAGGGATCCAAGTGGGATTTGAATGTCTCCAGAGGAGACCCCACACCCTCTCTGGGCAGCCTGTGCTACTCTTCTTTCCACCTTGATAAAGGTTCTTCCCATATTTCTGTGGCACCTCCTGTGTTCCAGCTTGCACCGATTGCCCTTTGTCCTATCGTTGGAGGTCACTGAGAAGAGCCTGGCTCCATCCTCCTGACACTCACCCTTCCCATATTTATAACCATGATTGAGGTCACCCCTGAGTCTCCTCTTCTCCAAGCTAAAGAGACCCAGCTCCCTCACCATAGATATGGATCCCTCATTATGCTGAACAGGGATATCAGGACAGAAGCACTGGCGTGGAAACCTGAGGTCTTTTCCAGCAAAGCCAAGGGCTTGATGAAACATTTTAAAGTTCAGCTTGTTACAAGGTTTCCATCTCGACTGGTGGATGTAACAATGACACGGTTCTGGACAGATTTCTGAGTGACTGACTCACCACTTCTCACCTCTTGGATGAATTAAATATATTATATGCTATTTACCATACCATTAGGAGGATTAAATGTCACCCAGTTTATTCACTCAAGGTGAAAACTCACAGCTGGCAAAACTTTTAAACCCAGTGAACACCTCTATCAAGAAACACACTTAAAATATTCCACCTCTATGGTTGTTGTTTGTGAAACACAGACATGGAAGAAAAGTGCCACTGCAATTCTAAAAGCCAAATATTAATTTGTGCCTTAATGAAGGCCATTAAAAACCTACCTCCCATGAAACCACAACACAGGTTGCACTTTTACAGGCTACCAGGGGTTTGCAGCATTGATCAGGAGGTCCTGGGGCCGTGGAGATCTCAGCTTTGTCAGAGGAGGGGCCAAACTGCAAGAGAACACAGATACATGGATGCAGCAACAGCAGCAGAGCAGAAACTGAGGTGTGAGCAGAAAAAAACAAATTATTTTCAACTTGATAGGGAAAGAAATAGAAAAGCTGTGTGCTTATGTTTGATAGCACCCTTTAAAATTCATTTTAAGTAATTTATTTTATAAAGTGACCCCATACCCACAGGGTGTCTGCAATCCTCCCACTCACACCCACCACTACAGTTCCACAACTCCTCCTTCCACCATGGTCAGGTTCTGGATTCCAGAAGCAGCTGGGGACTGTTTCAGAAAGATTTTTATGCAACCAGTGTTCATCTCAAGTCTTTTTAGAAGCCAGAATTTTGAACACACCCCTCTCTACACAATCCTGCTCTCACCAACCCACAAAGACCATGGCAGTTGTAAAAAGTTTGGGCACTTTCTAAAGGGGCAAACTTCAGGTGGCTCCTCACAGCCAGAAATGCAGGAGTTATGTGAAGCCAGAGAGAGGATTAAAAGAAGTAACCAAGTGGTTTGCACTACCTTTGGACTAATTAATTTAGATACTAACAGTGATCCAGTAAACGAGAGAAATAGAATACACAGTGAAGGTCCCCTTGTTCAGGGACATTCAATCCTCATTTTATGAATCTCTTACTTATGCCCTAAGAAATTTTGCTCCTTCAACACCAAAGCTACAAAATACCCTCAGGCTTCTAAGACAATAGCATTGTGATTATCCCTCTTGTAAAGAAAGAGAAAATAAATAAAAATCAATCTCATTAGCACAGCAGTTACCCCAACTTTATTTGCTGCTCGGATCCAGAAGGAGTATGTTCTCCCTGGAAGCAGATTGTTCACAACATATTCAGATGCTGGACCCTGATAGACTTGTCTGTGTTCCTCTTCTTCAGAGTTTGCCATCTCTAGGATATATTCTGTAATTTCAGCACCTCCATCCACTGACGGTGGGGCTATGATATAAAAGAGAGAATTAATTTTATTTCACTTGAGGCTTCTTCTTTTAAATAGTTCCTAATCAACCTCCTCAAGCTAAATGCATAATCAGATGAATTCTAGAAGTACAGGCTTTTATATAAATGAGCAGAAACACTTTATCAAACTTGTTCTCCCACCTACATGTTGTTAATTAGTTTGAAATGGACTTTATTTATTTTTTTTTTTTTATTTCCCACTTATTTTCCTTTAAAACCTTCATAGAAATTCTAGGAATAATGGATGTAAANGAAGGTGTTTAAAGATCGTCTGGATGAGGCACCGAGCAACCTGATTTAGTGGGAGGTGGAACTAGATAATCTTTAAACTCCTTTCCAACCCAAACTATTCTATGATTCTATATACCTCACACTTTTAAAATTTTTCTTATTATAATGAGGAACAGAGAAGTTTTTTTGGTGAGCAGCTGCAGAGCTTACCCCACTGCAAAGTGATCTCCTTAGGCTTAGCTTTGCCTGCCAGGCAGGGAGCTGAGCAGGGACCTGGAGGGACAGCTGATGTCGTGACAGTCGTAACATCGGAAGCCTGGCAGAAAAATACTTTATTTTAGAGTGTAAAACACAAAATAAGCCTTCACTAGATGAGTGGAAATGGTTTTCAGAAGGGAATATACTCTTTGTTTTTGTCCTACCTGGCTTTCACCACCTTTACTGACACAATAAACTCTCAGCCTGTAGGAGGTGCCAGGCTTCAGGTGATCGCAGACGTGTTCCCTCTGGGATCCGCTGTACACGGTGTCCCATTTATTTCCTGAGGAAATAAAGAAAATACTCCCCTACTACCAAACTTTTTTCAACAATCAGCCTGGAAAATTCCCACAATCATTAATTAAGAGCTAATCAAACCACAGAATCCCATTTGAGCAATCAATGATGCAAAGAACATGCAGAAACAGAACAGTAATTGCAATGAGTAGTGAATGAGCACACAAAGCTGAATTAGCAACTTAAAACTCACCAAATGATGCTTCTGAGATTTCCAAAAAGTATTTAGATATTTCTGCTCCCCCATTATCTTTGGGTGGTTCTGAAAAAGAAAGAACATCTCGGAATAAATTGAAGAAGGTTTTAAAAACAACATGCTATTTTGTAATCAGCTTTTTTTTTAGGGAAAACATCCAAGTCAAAAATTCAACCAGAAAACAAAGAGTATTTTCCAGAACACAGCAAGAAAAGGAGCAACTAGGAAAATTCTGCCAATTTCAGCTCTCATCTCATTTTAAGGGCACATGAAAAATTATTTAAGCCTCACAGTAAATCAAAGGGCTGTTACAACTGAGGCCACTACAACAGCATTGATTGTTTCTCTAAAATTAATAATGAAGCCACTACTTTTATAATAGAGACTCCAGACAGAAGAAGCTGTAATTTTTTGGTAATGTCAAATATTTCTCCTGCAACAACAGCAAAATCTAGAGAGACAAATAATTAGCCTGAGTTCCACTCTGTTGATCAATGGTTTTATGGAGTGACATCAGTCTGTTGGAGAGGGTCCAGAGGAGGCCTCGAGGATGATGCAAGGGCTGGAGCCACCTCTGCTATGAAGACAGGCTGAGAGAGTTGGGGGTGTCCAGCCTGGAGAAGGCTCCAGGGAGAACTTCAAGTGGCCTTGAAGGGGCTGTTTGCCAGGGCATGGAGTGAAAAGATGAAGGGCAATGGGTTTGAGACCAGAGCAGGGTTAGGTGAGACATGAGGAAGAAATTCTTCCCCATGAGCATGGTGAGACACTGGAATAGGTTGCCCAGAGAGGACATGGAGGCCCCATCCCTGAGGCTCTGAGCAAGCTCATGTAGTGCAGGATGTCTCTGCTCACTGCAGGAGGGTGGGATTAGATCCAATCCTCTAACCCTATGACTGGTGGAAACCCTCAGTACAGAGGGGTGAAAGGCAGACTCCTGCTTGTCCTCTGGATCAGCTGTATTTCAACCAGCAGGTTGTCTCCAACATTAACAAAAGGGACTTACCCCACGTCACCTTCATGCTGTGTGAATGAATCTTGCCCTTTACACTGGGTTTACTGGGTGGTCCTGGTTTGTCAGGATGGGTGCTGTGTTCCACCACCTCACTGGGGCTGCTTTTCCCTTCACTGTTGTAGGCAAAGAGCTGTTTCAGGAATGAAGGGTATTACAGAATAAATGACAGGCTTAATGACAAATAAAATCCCATTCTTTATAAAGTTATTTATAGTTATTTGTAAAGTATCATGACTGCATCAAAATCTATTATAACAACAAAAGTATTGCAGGTCATTTTCTGCACAGAAAGTCTTAAATATACAGAAACATAACAGCTCCAGAAAAAATTAGAAACAAAATATAGAACAAACCCTAAATTTATACAATGTGCTCCTCCGAAGATTTCTTAAAGTGCACGAGAGCTCATCTCCATTGTACTGGGGCTGGAAACCATAACCCTGGAGAAAAGGAAAACAACACACAGTGTCACTAATTTTCCATGATTAAAAAAACCAAACCAGATCAGATTGATCACTTTTTTGTTTTAAGCTTGAACTTCATCTTTGTTTCATGAACACATGCAACAGTTGCAGTATTTTATTTGGATGAAGAATCATAGAATAGTTTGGGTTGGAAGAGACCTTAAAGATCATCTACTTCCCCCTCCCCTGCCATGGGCAGGGACATCTCCCACTAGATCAGGTTGCTCAGTGCCTCATCCAGCCTGGCCTTAAACACCTCCAGAGGCATCCACAACCTCTCTGGTCAATCTCTTCCATTATTTCACCACCCTCACTGTAAAGAATTTCTTTCTAATATCTACCCTCTTCTAATTTACATCCATTATTTCTAGTCCTTAAACTATGGACTTATTATTTCAGCTAAGCACTCTATACCAAGATTTCACACTTGGAACAAACTCAGGCACTTGGGTTGCAGCCTGTAGCAGGGACTACAGGAAAGCTGGGGAGGGGGCATGGAGAGACAGGACAAGGGGCAAAGGATTGAAACTAGAGCAGAGCAGGGTATATTCTGTAGTTAGGAAAGAGGTCTTTGCTGTGAGAGTGGTTAGAAATGATGCTCAGAGAGGTGGTGGAGGCCCCATCCCTGGAGACATCCAAGGCCAGGCTTGCTGAGACTCTGAGCAACCTCATCTAGTGCAGGATGTCCCTGTCACTGCAGGAGGTTGGGGTAGATGGCCTTGGAAGGTCCTTTCCAACTCTTTGATTCTACAGCTCACTTACAGAACCTTCTTCTTCCATGTCTAAAATGTAGGTGAGAGAATCATCTGAAGACACTCCACTGGGGGGGCTCCACTTCACTGACAACCAGGTCACACCTGCATCAACCAACACTGGGGGGGATGGGGCTGGGGGGACAATTCCTGCTGTGTAGTATGTCACCGTCTCACTGAAACCACTGGAAAAAAAGAAGGTTTTTTTTTTTTAATCAATAACGGCAGGCATAGCTGATAAGAAAAAAAAATATATGGTACATCATGTTTGTTACCTCATTCCAATATCGTTTTTAGCAGCTAATCTGAGGGAATATTTTGTAGAAGGAGAGAGTTTGGTGAGTTTATACTGTTTCAGGTGCCCATAGTAGCATTCTTTGAAGGGTCCATTCTTCCCCTTGAAGAAAGTAAAGAACAGCCTGAGTCATTTCTGAGTCACTGATGACACAGAGAGTCTGCACTCCCTGCTAAGGTCAACTTCTTCATGCAAAATTTCCCCCAATTTAATCTCACTAATTTAATTATAGTAATTAAGAAAAATAAACTGCTAAGTCTAAAAGAACGCAAAAAGATGACATCATTGTAGTCACACTGATAGGAATTCTGAACACTCATGACAATAAGCCCACTTTTTGATTAATATAGCCTTGATTTTTTTGGCACTGTAGACTTGGACAAGATGGCAATAAATGACTGTGACTAGATACATTTTTAAAGTTTTTTTATCTCTTTGGAATATAAAATAGTAAAATAACAAGTGGTATTTGTGACAGTTATGAGCCAAATGCTCACTCATTTAAACAGAGTGTAGGAATTAATGATGTTCTGAATGACAAGATCCAAAAGAGGAGTTTACACTCTGCTCTCTCAGCATCTGAAAAGATTCTCTGCTTGATTTGCTGCAATATTCTCATTTGATTCAAGCTTTTTAATTGGCTTCCCCTTTAAAACTGTCTGGACAACTGCACTGAAAATAGCACATGTACCTAAGGAAAAGGTATTTTTAAGGATAATTGGTCTACAGACATCATTATGATTTTTTTTTTTATACTAGAAAAGGTCTTACCTCATCCCATTCTAAAAGAAAATTAGTTATTTTGGAACCATTGTCATTTGAGGACTGAAAATAAAGAAACAATGAGAAAGGTTAAAACCAAATGGTTGCACTTATGAAAATACTTTTGTACATTAAAAAAACCCCAACATTTTGACAACTGAATACAATATACTGAATATAATATACTCTGACTGCCTTTTCAAATTAAATATTTAAGCATAGTGCTAAGAGAAATCTGCAGCAGGTGATAGAGAAGAGGTCTAGTCCTCCTCAAACACATAATGGGATAATTTAGAACTCCACTGTGGGCACAGATGCACGTACTCACTGAAAGGTGCCAGAAAAGGTCAAAACCAGCAGCTATTTTAGTTTAATTCCTCATTCCTTATGGCTCCCCAGAGCTATATTACATCTACTAACTCTCATTACAATATGAATTTATTAATAGTTTTATTTTATGAATAATGCAAGTGATATTCTTACAGCCTTTTTCTTTGTGCCCCTGCATTGTGTGTTCACCCACTGCGCAATGCAAGTGTTCAGATGAGCAACACTTGTGCTTGTTATGACACAGTAATTGGGAACTTCCTTCCCTTTTTAAGTACAGATTGCACAAGTAATTTAACTAATTAAATTCATTTAGCTATAAGCAGCTTTCCAGTTATAAAAGTAGTCATCAGAAAAACATGAAAAGGCAAGAAAAGACAGTTACAAACAAGTCTTCGCTGATAGTGAATATACTGAACATATGGGATATGTTGAGCCAGAATAGCTATAAAAATTTAATTATAACATTAAATAGATGTCTATGCTCAAAGAAAAGTGAAAATATAACTGCTCCATCCTTCCCTATGCTGCAAGTTCAAAAAGGACTTTCCCACTGAATGGTTCCCCCTTGGAGACACACATAAGAAACACTGCAAGAAACTAAGTAAACAGTGAAAGAAAAGAGGAAGATTCCAGCTCTTGGTCTGAACTGAGCAACTTAGCCTCAAGTAGACATGAAATTACTGCCAAAACTAATTAAAACAGGGCACAAATGATGTCAGGCTGCTTACCTTCCACTGCAGGCTCAGGCTGTTTTTGGTTCTGTTAATGAGCTTGGGGGCAGCTGGAGAGTCTGGTTCACAACTCTCCGTAGTGAAGCTCACTAATTCTGAAATAGATTCCTTTATGGAACTGCTGGTTGCTGAAACTCTGAACAAAAGGACAATTAATTATGTTATTATTGTATTAGCACCCGTGAATTTAACAAAAGAGTTATGAAAAATGAATTTAATCACAAGGAGTGGCTACAGCAACAAGACCCTGGTCTAGTGGGAGGTGTCCCTGCCTATGGCAGGGGGGTTGGAACTCGATGATCTTTAAGGTCCCTTCCAACCCAAACTATTCTATGATTCTATGATTCTATTATATGCATCCAATTGCTCTCCATTCAGACCAATAATTCTAAATACAACGATCTCATGCCCTTTCACTCAGAAAGAAATAAGAGAAAGTGAGTTTGTGATGTTGCTACAGGTTCTAGTAATTGATGCCCACAGCATAGGAAACACTACTAGCTGTTCTGTGTTCAGGAGATGGGTACACTGGTGTGATGGAGAACCCACAGATACATTTACTCACATTAACAACTCTGTTTCTCATCCTTCATTTAATTTTCAATCATAGTGGAAGTATTTTAGTGATCAAATACACGTGAGAGGAATGATGAAAACAAGGTAACACAGCATCTAACCTCCCCCCATTTCAACCAGATCCCATTCCCCTTCCTACACTCCTACAAAAGCTCCCAGTTTAGAGAAGCAACTTCACAAATGGAGCTGCTGACCCAGATTTGCAAATCCAAGGTAAAGTCTAAATTATTTAATTTTGCTGCAGCATTTGGCCTACAGAAATCTCTTTAACTGAGGCCAATCTTCTAAAAATTACCAACATGGGGTAATGTTAAGTTTGGACTTCAGAAAAAGAAGAAAAGATTATTTACTTCCTGACATCTTCTCATAAGTTGAAATTAAAAAACAAGCGGGAATTTTGACATAACAACATCCACAGCTATGAAATTTCACTCAGAATATTCCTCAAGTTGTTTGGGATCACACCTTTTTCAGGAAGCCATAATAAATTCTGTAATTAACACATCATCAATAGCTTTTTATTCCTGGGCACATACCTGGCATGATAATCAGTTGCTGGTCTGAGATCAGGCAGTGTGATTGTTAATCCTTCCCCACTATGAAAAGGGGAAAAAAAAAATAAAGAAATACAAATAAATAATGAGTTAAGGCTCTTCTTTATACTTTAAAAGGATAAAAGCTTATTGAAAAGCAAAAACCATGGAGCACACATTTAACTTTCAAGTTTTCCATTGTCCACGTAACTCTTAGGGATATTACTTAAAATTTATTTCAGGTGAAGGAGGGAAGGTCTGCAAGTCAACAAACAGCTCCTGATAGAGAGATTGCTGATGGGTTAATGGTTTTTAAACATTGTGCTTAAATGAAGAAACTAAACTTACACATAGACAGATTTAAATTTTCCATTTTTACCACTGTTGGATATTGCTACTTCAAATGTAAATGCTGCTGGACTATGACTATGGCTCTCTCCATTCTGTGAACTAACTGGGAGATTCCAGGACAGAACGGCTGATCTTGCTTGTATTTCAGAAACCTATTAAAAGCATAAATAATGCAAATAAGTTTGCTTTCTGTAATAAAAGGTATGTTAGTCAATAACACGGCGTCACTAGTTTGCCTACGAAGTTCCTCGCTGGAGGAGCTCTTTACCTTCCTAGTGGAAATATCAAGTCATCATTGGCAATTTCAATTTCCCCTTTTCACTTCTAAAAATTCCACATTTAAGGTTTTCCTTTCAAACATTAAAAATTCTCAGTGTATGAAGAGAAAATTTCTCTTCCACCTGCACTGCACATTGGAGACAAATTTCAGGTTTGGAGTCTTGAGCATTGACACCAGATCCCAGCTTAGGCACAGACAAACTTTCAAACTCCATCACAACTCATGTAATCTTAATATTTAACCACTGATTTTTTTTTGGTTTTCATATATCTAAGACTGATTTTAAGTGCTCAAAATGCCAATTGTTTATCAAAGCTTTTTGCTGCTTAATTCTCACATTCCAAAATTTCTCTGACAAAGACATCATTCCATTCTGGACGTATTAATTGCAGGTGGCAGAAGCAGCAAGGAAAACTTGCTGTTCTTCCAAAAAAACCAGCTGGAAAGCTGCAGCAAAAGAATACAACCTGTGCTAAGTGTGTAGATAATGCAAAAATGATGCTGAAGACAAAAAACAGCAGTGCATTTTTAGCACTGAGACACTTAAATTAACATCTCCTGACTACAGCCTTCCCAACTAAATTTGTAAGCGCTCAAACATTTGCTCCAATTTCAAAACACAGCATAAAAACCCACTCTTTTATTTTTCTAAATTCTATCCCAATTTTTTTTAATCCTCTATGCTGAAGGAAAGATGACTTTTATCATTTTAGCAGGACCTCTCACACACCAAACAACCTCACCAGTGGTTTTTACAGACTGGGAAACTAAGTCCTAGACTCAGCAAGTTGAGGAAAAGTGCCTTTTTACAGCACAGTTGCCCTTTCTGAGCTATAAACTCTGACAGCTGACATACATTTTTCTTTATTAAAATAATAAACCATCAAGAGAGAGATCAATAAATGCATGTTATGTCACAGAAAGCATATTGCACAGACAAGAATGGGATTTTAAAGATAATACTTACGACTGGTTTGCCAATGCTCAAGTGAGTATCACATTTCTTGGATTCTGTGTCAGATTCTGAAATTTCAAATAAGAAACAGATTAGAAAAAAAAAAAAAAAAAAGTAAAAAAGAAACCCTAAAGCAAAGCAGTCTGTTACAAAAATGCCACCACAAGATGGAGTTCGACTCATTAAGAGTTTAACAATAGCAGTTATTGTGCAAAGTTCATTTCCCCTGTTTGTTTTGGCTGCCTGTGAGGTAGAAACATGAACTATCCAAAACTAACAGTGTTACAAAAACCCCTTCAGAACATCCTGCACAAAGGGTATATTTTCCTAATCCCAGCATAAATGGGTTTTCTCTGACAACACGAAAACATTCCTCCAAAAACAAAAGGTGTTAAGAAAATGACAATAGGATCTTATCTCTCTATTGTATGTGCTTTCCTTGAATTCCTGTTGCAAAACACTAGCTCTAGGCATCATTTGGAAGAAGCCAAAAACTTCACACTGACAATGCTCACTGGTACCAGTTTGTTTTACATCTGTGAAATGAATCCTACAATTGTTCAACTCAGGAACTTTATTTGCCCACAAATAAAACTTTACTCCCTTTCCTTACTTCTCCCCTTCCCAAATCTTTACTAAGACAAATCTGTAATCAAATACATTTCTTGCCCTTAAACAAGTCAGATCAAAGCTTCCGCCTCTATTTCCTTTCCTTTTTTTTTTCATTTCTTCACCTTAAGTGTTAAATAAAATACTGACACAGATGTGGACTAGGATTTGCAGCCCTACAGAACACTTAAGACACTCAGATGACACTACAAAATACTCAAATCACTTGAAGAATCATGCTAAGAAACTGCATTTCAGTGACAATGTGTCAAATCAACACGAAAGACAAAGATATTGTACATAATGTATATTTAAATAGACATAAGCTGTTAAAAACTCATTAATTTGAGGATAGCAATAAACTGAACTGAAATTACAAGTGATCAAACAGCAACCTGTAGAGACAGTTTGCTCAAACCTTTCTATTTCTTGATGTTTCAGTACTGGAAAGTACCACAAAGAATGGCACCAGAAGTTATGTTATTTTTTATGTCACCCTCTCATGGAATATTGAGCAGCCCCAGGGCAGAGAAGTAAACAAAGGTTTACAATGAAATCCTCCTCGAAGACCTCATTTGAGAAACCTCAAATAAACACTGACATCACCATGACTTCTAAGGAAAAAAATTCTAAACATAATGAAAAGGCTTTTGGACTTTCTCTATCACTGAACAGCCAGAGAAATCTACAAATTTGAAGCTGTTTACCACTGAACTTCTGTTACAAAATTATTTAGATTTTATATATTTTTTTACCCTTTCAGCACCAACCTACCTCCCATCTCTGCATCTGGACTGCCCTTTGTTTTTCCTATCTGCTTCTGCTTTAGTGGTCCTCCCACACCTTGCTGTCCCTTTCCATTTCCATTCTGAATCGTTGCATTGGAAGAATTCACAACTTTATGGGGTGACGATGGAGGACTGTTAAGTTTATTGTTAGTGTGACCACTGGCTTGTCTGTCTTTTAGTCTTTTCTTCAGGTGCTCTTGCATTTTGAGACTCCTTTCATCTCGCTGAATGAAGTTTGTCCTTCCATGAGTCCTAGGTTCTAAAAAGAAAGGAGATCTTGGTTCATTATTTAGTACAATTTATTAACATGCATTTGTAGCCACTTAAGATCCATGAAAAATGTAATATACTTCTATGATAAGAACTTCTATGATGTTTTAAAACAGACTTTTAAGAAAAATCCATGAGAAATAAGTTGCAAGAATAACTAGAGCAAAAACAGAAACTGAAGTGGATTTTAGTGTTTCTATTTCTTTTTCTTTTTACCCATAAAATTAATTTTTCAGGCCTTTTTGTGCCTTACAGACCCACTTCTCCCTTAATAAAGCCAAACAATCACATTTTCTAAAATTCTGAAGCAAATTGAGGACTTTTTAAATAATAACTTGGGTACTGAATATTTCACTCTAGAAATGAGTTGCAGGGGCTTAATTATGAATTTCAACTTGAGAGAGAGATAGTGAATGGTCTGATATAGTCTGATTTCTTGTGTTAAATGCTTATTTATACAATAAGACTCACGGCTTGGTTTAATTAAGTGATCCTAATCCTTCTCTGACTTACTGTTACATTCAGTTTTAAAATTTGCATCTCATCCTCCAACGTGGATTACTCCAGTTCATGGTTTATCTACACTATTTTTATTTTCTTTTCCGTCATATTTGGACTCTTTAGCAAAAAACAGAAAGACATTAATTTATCATATTAATGTATTTTCAACACACTTGGCTGTGACAAAACAGCAGTTCTGGAGAGCAGGATTTTAGAGGAGGGTAGAAACATTTGTGGCACTTGCAGTTACTTAAGTAAAGATCCATGAAAAATGTAATTTATTTCTATGAAAAGAACTTCCAGGATGTTCTATAAATATACTTTTAAGAAAAATCCATGAAATATGCAACACTTGTAAGTTGCTGCTTGTGCATTTAACTCTTAAAACCAGGAGATTTAAACTTTATACAGTGATGATGGCAGGGGGGTTGGAACTCGATGATCTTTAAGGTCCCTTCCAACCCAAACTATTCTATGATTCTAAGATGTGGACATGCAGAGTCCTTAACCCCAGGCCCCACAATACCTTATAGACAAGTGAATTTCTACCCCATAAACACAGATAAGGCACAGAAAGTCAAACAATCAGCACCAAAACCACCAAAAAAAAGACCTCAGTTGAGATCTGCTGTGTCAAGGTCTTCTCAAGTATTTAACCATGGTCTCACCTTGCTCCTGAAACACGTGTGGTGGTGGATGCTGGTGAATGAACTGTGGGGGCAGCTCTCCTGTCCCAGGAACTGGGGGGTAGACGTGGTGAGGTGGGTGAGGGAGCAGAGCGTGGTGATGGTGCATGTAATGTGGCACGTGGGGAGGGGGAGGAGGAGGAGGATGCATGGAAGGATGGAATTCAGCCGAGTGAGGCAACACCACCACTTTGCGAACTCCGTTTTCTTCCACCACCTGTCAAGAGATGAAACATCAGTGCAAAAAAAGAAAAAAAACCCTAAAAACTCAAAGCAATCCTGTAAAAATCCTATATTTAAGAATCTCTGCGCTGAAGTTGACATCCCCAATCAGACAGCCATTAAAATGCATACTGAAAATAATGTATAGAATCAAAGAGTTGGAAGGAACCTCCAAAGCCCATCTTGTCCAACCCTCCTGCAGTGAGCAGGGACATCCTGCACTAGATGAGGTTGCTCACAGTCTCAGCAAGCCTGGCCTTGGATGTCTCCAGAGATGGGGCTTCTACCACCTCTCTGGGGACCTGTCCCATCTTTCTCATGGGGAAGAACTTCTTCCCAATGTCTCATCTTCTTTCAAACCATTGCCCCTTGTTCTGTGGCTCCATGCCCTAGCAAACAGCCCCTCCACATCTTTCTTGTAGCCCCTTCTGGTATTAAGAGGCCACCAGAAGGTCTCCCTGGAGCCCTCTCTCAGCCTGTCTTCAAAGCAGAGGTTTTCCAGCCCTTGCATCATCCTCGAGGCCTCCCCTGGACCTTCTCCAACAGATCCAGGTTCTTCTTGAATTCCAGTGGAAATCCAACATAAGCTATTGGAAGGACTAAGAGATTGAGACTGTCACTTCTAAGAAGCAGATCCTCACACACTGAGGTGCTAACCAATCTGTAATTTATGTTTAGCTTGTATAATCTTTTAAATAAGTAACATGGATCAATCAGGGTGGAATCTACTTGTAATTCCAGCCAGATGAAATGCTCTCAACCACATCTTGACTGACAATGCTTCAGGACAGACAAGTCACTGCAAGCCATCCAGTTTGTGGGACATGTCTACATGCACGTTCTTAGCCTATGGCAAACACAAAGTACTACAAGTCAGCTCCCCTTGTCTTCTACTACCTTCCAACTCAACTCAGATGTCAAAACATCTCATGTCTGCCACAGGCTATGAGAATTCTGACAAGAAGCCTGTCTGTGCATCTGAACTCCAGGATAAAAATATGCTTAGACAGTGAGTGCAGACATCTATGCACAACTGGCAAGGTACAAGCCCCTCCTGGAGTCTAATCCTGGCAGTGAAATACATTAATCTCTCAATGTTATTGCTTCTCCTCCAGTAAATTTTGAATACATTAAGGTTTTACTCAACAGCACTTCTCTCCATCTTAAAACCGAGAAGAGACTTGGAACAGAACAAAAGCTTTAGAAGACATAAAATAACACCAGAGCAGGAGTTAGAAAGAGACATTAAACAATTATGACACTGAAGTAAAACGTTGCCCAGTTCATTCTTGTCTTTAAGATTCCTTAAACAGACATCCTGAGGCTGGGATTTACAGGGTCCCTTCTCCAGGCCAGGTTCATAGTGCAGACTGAGAACATCTGCTCTGGTCTGTTTCCATCCTTTGGTTACAGGTCATCTGGCTTATCTAAGGGATTAAATTTTGAGCACCTACAGCTCTGATGGTGTTAAAGTCTTCCAAGCTGAACACTGGAGAAATCACCTGGTCACATCCCAGTTTGTTTCTCCTGCCACCATAGAGAACCCACTGCCAGCAAGTCTGTATCTAATGAGAAGTCTCACTCAGAAGCAAACCAGACTGCATTAAATCCTATTTAAAAGCAGACAACAAAGCATTCTCACCCCCACACAAAAAATTAAAGAGGTGTGAGTAGTGTAAATGGTGAAAAAAATAAAAATCAATGATAGAAAAATGTTCAAAATTAAAGGCAAGCTGATGCTTCAAAATTAATCAAGGGCCAGTAGGAAAACCAGGCATTTTTCTTAAATCTGAAGCTTTATACTTTACAGGGTCAGCAGAAAACATTATCCACCCAGCTGCAGACTGGTAGAGAAAACTGAGAGGCAGGGAAGTGTATTTTTATTGCAATCTGCAAAGTAAACAATAAAAAAAAATAAAACCTCCTCTTAGAATATTTCACCTTATTTACGCAGCCCGCTGTTATTGAAAATACAGACAATTTATAATTTCAGGCATTTCAAGCGAGCACTTACGTAAAAAGAGGCCACATGTTTTATCCCGTTGAGTTTCTCCAAGATCCTCTCTTAAGGCCTATTTAGTTTGGCTCAAAGAAATCACTGCAGCATTTCCTAGTTGGCCAGGAAGGACTTACAGATGTTGAAATATTGCTGACGCCAAAAGTACATTTTGAAAAGCTCCTCAGCAGAAGAGAGAGAGAGCAAACTAACAAGAGATTCTTCTGTGTCCACTCAGAAACTGCCATGACAAAGCCCAGCTGTGAGAAAGCCTCAGCTGTAGCATCAGGGCTTTAAATAGAAGAAAAATATTACGAGAAATCTCTTAAGTTGTCACTTGATATAGGTTATTCTAGAAACAACTCGGGGGGGCTTTTTGGTTCATCAGCCCAACTAAACACATCACTTCAGCTCCATGATGTTGCATAATGTTCTAACACAGAACAAGTTAAAACAGCAGCTGTTTTTCATGGCAATATTAACTCTGGTTTATGTACCTATACAGCATGGGTTGGGGGAGAAGGGATACATTCATTTAGCAAGACATTCACATGGTTTTACAGTCTAAAGTCACCGTTATCCACTACCAATTCGCCTTGACCCACTTTGGCAAAACTCATCATTATCTCTGGGCTCCTCTGGGGCAACTGGGGAACAGAAAGTTCAAGTGTCATTTAGAGATAAGAACAGAAGAATCATAGAATGGTTGGGGTTGGAAGGGATCTTAAAGATCATCTAGTTCCAACCCCTCTGCCATGGGCAGGGACACCTCCCACTACACCAGGGTGCTCAATGCTTCATCCAGCCTGGTCTTAAACACCTCCACGGATTGAGGGGGCATCCACAACCTCTCTGGGCAACCTTTCCAGTGTCTCACCACCCTCATTGTAAAGGAATTTCTTTCTTCTTATCACCAGCCTAAATCTCCCCTCTTCCAATTTGCATCCGTTACTCCTAGTCCTGCCATCCTGGACCCTGTTCAAAAGTCCAACCCCAGCCTTTCTGTAGCCCCCTTCAGGTATTGAGAAGCTACTCTGAGGTCCCCCCTGAGCCTTCTCTTCTTCAGGCTAAACAACCCCAATTCCTTCTTCCTTTCCTCACAAGGGAGGTGCATCTTAAGCCCTGATCTAAAGCTGGTTTCAGACTTGTCTCTCCCTGTCATAATGACCCATGGAGAAGAAAAGAAACCAAAACAGCCCCCTCCTAGTTTCACAGAACCAGAGTTAGAAGGGACCTTCTAAAGCCATCTAGTCCAGCCCCTCTACAATAAGCAGGTACATCCTGCATTAGATCAGGTTGCTCAGAGCCTCAGCAAGCCTTCCTGGCCTTGTGACATCAAGCCTTCACATGACAGCAAACACAAATGTGTTTTGCAGTTTGCACACCCCAGCATTTGCCAGAAAAAGGGGCTCAATTTCACATTAAAGCTTAAACTATCTGTGAGATCTTTCTCCAGGGTCTGCATCAAAGTAGCTACTTGTAACAGCAGAGGTCCAAAATGCAGAGAGAACTCATGAACATCCAGTTACAGGGTTTACAAGCCTGCCCAGAAAATTCCTGATTTTAAACACCAAAAGAAAATGAGAAACCCCATGTCCTGTGTCCCATTATTTTTAAATCATTCCTTCCCAATGAATTAACTGAAAAATAAGTAAATCAAACTGGCAACTTCCAACATCTCCAGTAACACTTCAAGTCCCACACACACGGGTCTGACCTGCTTGGATTGAGCAAAAGAGAGGAGTGGAAAATCAGGGAGAATGGAAAAGTGAAGCTGGGAGAGAAGCCCAGAGTCCTGCTTGTTCCATAGACACATGTCACTGGCATTAACACCCCTCTCCACACCTCTCCTGTAACAGGAGAGTGTTTTGGTGAATGTTAAGGATATCAGGGCTTGTAAAGAAAAAGGCACTGAAAATGTTAATAAGTAGAAAAATATGAATTGAGAGATGTTAAAGTACCATAAAAAAAAAAAAGAAGGCTAAAAGAATGATAACTGGTACAGAATAAAAAAATTGCCTTGGTTGGAAGAGAAATGCTTCTACCAGCTCTTCCAAAAATAACCTTATTGTTAAAAAGTCAAAAACACACTTAAATACAGGAAGAAATTAAAAATTTACCTGAGATATATAACCGGGAGGCACAAATATAGGTGGCATCGAACCATTTGGTGACATCATAGGAACTTGTGCTGGACCTGGGAAGTAACAAGGTGCCACATTTTAACAGACGAGGCTTTTACAAACCAGAGACACCTTTTTTTTCCTCCAAAGGTGGTGGTTGACTTTGGTGCCCCAGGAGCCAGCAACAGCAGCCAACTCTCTATTTATGGAACTACATTAAGACAAGTAGATTTAAAAGCCAGGCTTAAACCATCCAATAAAAGAAGGCAGCTGGGGGAGAAACTTTATAAAGTGAGTTTATAAAGTTCAGGAAGCACAGAATCATACAATGTGTTGAGTTGGAAGGAACCTTCAAAGGCCATCTAGTCCAAGCCTCCTGCAGTGAGCAGGGACATCCTGCACTAGATTAGGATGCTCAGAGCCTCAGCAAGCCTGGCCTTGGATATCTCCAGGAATGGGGGTTCCATCACCTCCAAAGGCAACTTGTTCCAGTGTCTCACCACCCTCATGGGGAAGAACTTCTTCCTAATGTCTCATCTAGCCCTGCTCATCTCTAGTTTCCAACCACTGCACCTTGTCCTACCCCTGGCCTGTTGCTAAACATCCACAATAATAGATACAATATTGCTGAATGCAGTGGTTGTACATTTATCCCACAAAAAGCCCAAATTAGATCAATCCCAAGCACAACACATACAACAGGCAATAATTATTTCTTCAATTGTACAAAAATCAGCACAGATAACTTAATTTTTCTTAGAAGTCTCTAGCAACAAGGCTGGCACTCCAACAATGCTGACAGCAGGGCTACCAACATTTCTTTTGTTGGTATTTTTTTTAATAAATCAGAATTTTCACATCAAGCTAAAAGTACTTTTGTCCAGGATTTACTAAAAGCCAATCCTGGACAGTGTTTCCTGCTTTTTATATAATTTGAAATGGTTAAAAATACTCTGAAAATGAAAAGTAGTGATAAATTCAACTTGACTTCAAGGAGATATTTTGACCTGACTCAGATTTGTCATTTACCCAGGAGGTAAAAAGCAATTTGTAGCTACAAACAGCAGCTACTCCCTTAGTGAAAAGGGAGGTCATGAGCAGCTGTTAAAGTTGTTTAGATTAGTGTGGACTAAATGCCACATAAATTCACGTGTTAGGATTCCAAGAAGTCAGTTATTCAAGGCTCACTGAGATGCCAGCCTGTAATAAATCAGCAGCAAAGTCTGCAGAGATGCAACAAATCTTGGCAGTTTCCCTGTGCTGCCTCACTCATGCTGTAAGTACAAACTGAAAAATCTGATTTACTACACCACAGAACATAAGAAAAAACACACTTGACATGACAAAAATCAATATTGCAAGGAATTCTGTGCTCTTTGGATTGAGTTGTTTTGCCTTTACCTGGAATGCACTGAACGTGTCCATCTTCAGTTGTAATTGTAAAGGTTTCACCTGGGTTTACCTGTACAAGAATAACCTGTAGAAAACAAAACATGGGAGATGTGGTTGGTTTAGTTGAATTTTAGAGATTACTTCTGGGGGAAAAAAAAAACCTCCCTCTTCCTTATACACACACATTAGATTAACCACTACAGCTTTGGCAAATATAGAGAATAAAAAAACATGAGAAACACTGACAGTTAGAATGAAATCACTTCATACTTTAACATTAAAATCATTACTTCTACATAACAACCATTTTCCTCTGATTACTACCATAATTGCTTCCCTTGCCCTACCTGAAAGCTTATATTTTTAATATTTTCAATCTGATTTCTCTATTTTACTTCCTGAAGCAACAGATTATTTAAGATTCTCCTCGCTTTCCAAGCTTTGCCTATGAGATTATTTCCGTTTCAGATCAAAATCAGGATTATGCACACAAAAAAGAATGGCTTTGCCCAAAACTCAGCTATGCTTTTTAATTGGAAGCACACACTCGTGATGTATTTTCATATTCTTGGAAGCTGTGGGGTATCAATAAAATATGCAGTCTTTTGGGGGGGGAAAGGAGGGAAGAAGAGGTGATAAAGCAGTTTGTGCCTCCCACCTTTGCTCTTTGGCTCCTGAAATATCAGGTGGATTTTATCACATTTGTGTAATTCTATAGCTTAGAAATACAACCACCTTTGAGGTTCTGAGGACAGTCAGTTTGGACACCATCAAATTTACTCTTCCACAAATCAATGTGGACATCTGCCAGAATTACTCCTCAGGCAGCCAAGAGCATCATTTCCCTCATGCTGGGTAATGCAAACATCACCCAGTTCAACCCCCATCAGAGAATCACAGAATATCTGGGGTTGGTAAGGACCTCAAGAGATCATCTAGTCCCATCCAC
This sequence comes from Turnix velox, assembly GCA_013400935.1. Classification (NCBI taxonomy): domain Eukaryota; kingdom Metazoa; phylum Chordata; class Aves; order Charadriiformes; family Turnicidae; genus Turnix; species Turnix velox. Next base: position 25,172 of record VZTY01033745.1, read on the forward strand.
CTGCCAGAGCAGGAACACCCAGATCAGGTCACACAGGAAGGCACCCAAGTGGGATTTGAATGTGTCCAGAGAAGGAGACCCCACACCCTCTCTGGGCAGCCTGTACCACTCTTCTCTCACCCTCACTCTGGCAGAAGTTTTTTCTCCTATTTCTGTGGAACCTCCAGTGTTCCAGCTTGCACCCATTGCCCCAAGTCCTATCACTGGAGGTCACTGAGAAGAGCCTGGCTCCATCCTCTTGACACTCATCCTTTCCACATTAATGAGGTCACCCCTCAGTCTCCTTCAAACTAAAGAGACCCAACTTCCTCAGCCTTTCCTCAGACAGGAGATGCTCCAATCCCTTCATCATCTTTGTGTCTCTGCACTGGACTCTCTCAACCAGTTCCCTGTCCTTCAAGCAGTTCCATTTCTCTTCAGTCTTAGAATAAAATACTGGCAGTGCTTCAGTCTAGTTATAACAACAACTTTCCTACAAAGATTGGGCAGTGAGATCCTATATGTTACATAGGCACAGGTCTAATTCTTTAGTAAAACAAGGGGTTTGCCCAAAACCAGTCATAATTTCACCTGAATTCCAAGGTAAAAGAAGAAAGACCAGTATAAAAAGTGAAATAAAGCCTAATTGTAAGCTACGAGACTCAAATAGTTTAATTTTCTTCTATGAAATTTTAATAAAATATTTTAAGTCTATTTATGGAAAGATCATTCTAGGTAGGAGAGATTCTGTCAGGTCTTTAGAAAAGGATTCAATTAACTGAAGTTCTCTTAAACAACTCAGGAAACTATTAACTGAGCTCAGGGAAAAGGATCACCAGCAAGTGGAGCAGTCAAAGGGTAGTGGAGAAGTTCAGAGACTGGAATTTGAGGAATGCAAGGGGCAATGTCATAGGGGAATGACTCACTGCATTTAATGAAGCAAATGCAGTTCCATCTACCTTTCACCAAGGACAATTTTCCAGGTAGCTGGAGTGTTTCTAATGAGTTCATCCAAGCCAAGCCAGAGGATGGACTAATGCGAGGGGTGAAAGTGACCTTGACACCTTCAGGCATCCCACAAAATCATTTAAGAATCACAGATTTACAGAATCATAGTTAGAAAGGACCTTCCAAGGCCATCCAGTCCAACCCCCTGCAGTGACAGGGAACAGGGACATCCTGCACTAGATGAGGTTGCTCAGAGCCTCAGCAAGCCTGGCCTTGGATGTCTCCAGGGATGATGGGGCCTCCACCACCTCTCTGGGCAGCCTGTTCCAGCCCCTCACCACCCTCATGGTGAAGAACTTATTCCTCATGCCTGAAGAACTAGTTGGGCTGAGCTATTTCAAAGCACTGGTCAGTGTTTTGCTTTTACTCCTACATTTTTTATTCCTGAAGGTTTTCAAAAACAAGAAACTCTCCCAGGAAACCTCCAACTGGATCTTTCCTGCATCTGACTGAACAAAACAACTTTACAATACCCTATAATTAATCTATCCTATACATCACTGGGAGAGAAAAACAATTAAAAATCATTTGCATTAATAATGTTTCCAAGTTCGTGGCCTATTTAAAAGCTCAGAAGCTTCTCTCCACCCTGGAGAAAAGCTCAACAAACAAGAGCAGCGAGTGTGTTTGTCAGGCAGCTGAGGGATGACAGCATGACATGGGTGTTTATATACGGGATTGCTAGAAAGACAAACGTTGGCACATTAACACTAAATCATGGTCTCAGGAAGATTTTCCCTAGCCAGACTTATTCATTATTTCCAATCTAATTCAATTATAAGTCTTGGAAACTATCACTGTTTAAAATTCGCTTTTTTAACCTCATCTGATTGCAAACAATCTCCCCTGGAGTTGCCACTGTCACTTTCTTCTGGGTCACTCCACATAAACTATTTTTTCTACCCACTGCTGCCATACAAAGCTATGGAGATGGTCTCCAGGTAGATCTAATCAATCCCTTTTCCTTGTGAAACATGAAACAGTCAAACAGTGGCTACTGAATAACCTCACAGCTGCTCAGTGTCTAAAATTTCAAGCTCCTAAAGCCAGAACTTCAAAATTAGCTTAGGGACACCACAGCTTTACTCATTTCAAAACACACTCCATGTATTTTATCTCCAGAGTCTCAAGGAAAAAAAATTAAAAAAAAAAAGGCAGTAGGCTTTTATTTTTTAAAAGTTATTTTTACAAGGTATACTAAAATCCTTCCTCATTTCTAACAATCACAAAGTAAAGGATGCCTGATGTAAAACTTTTCAGTATTTATTGCCTGTCTCTAGAAACCTTTATGGAACTTTTCCTTCTGGATCAACCCCCTAATTCCTACTTCAGTTACTGTCAGATAGTTGATATAAATCAAGCAGGTTAAAGCAATGGGCAGCTTTGTCCCCTGCTTTAACAACATGATTATTTACACTCCAGGCACATAAAGCACTTCAAATTTATGTTTTGTTAACACATACCTTCTCTCCCCTATCAGTTACATTTGTAGCTGTTCTAGGGCAGGGGGAAGATGCTTCTTAAATTAATACCCAGTGTTAAAATGTCAGGGTGTCTGAAATATCCCTGAGTGTACTGGAAGTGTATCTCCAAATGATGGGAAAGTAACTCAATATTTCTTACACAGGATACTCAGCTCCCACTGCCAAACACTAAACTCATTTCAAGTTTACTAACAACTTACACAGCAGCTTTAATTTTTTTTCCTTATATCTAATCACTCTGCAGGGTTGTGTCAAATAAAATTCTAATGTTTCAGCTCAACATACTCAGGTTTCACCAGTGCGCTCTCATTATTAATGAAGATATTAAATATCAGAAAGCCAAGGTCTTTCCACTTCTTTACATGTCCCTGCAACAGACTTTTTTGTTTAGAGCACTGCAGTCACTTGTTAATTTTACTTACTTAAATGAGCTTTAAAAAGAGCTTTCAAACCACAGCACTTTATTAAACCCCACATATTATGCTTTTCTCTTTATTGTTTGATTTAGTTTTAAAGCACTTACATGTGTATAATAAACTATCCTTTTAATGTGCAATCTTTTCACATTTTCACTCTATTCATATTGAATTATTTTCTTTCCCTTTACAGCTGCACTTCTTCACTCACAGAGATCAATGTTGAGAAGCATGTGCCTGTCCTACTTTGCGGGTCAGTATCACAGCTGCTTTACTCCAAGCATCCTCCTCTTTCAGCCATCACAGAAGTTGCACAACACAAAGTTTTTCTACTTATTCTCCACAGTATGCTTCAATGGGAGCCTCCCCACAGCATGGCATGAGTCATACAATGGATTTACTTGCCTGTTGTATGCTGTCCCCATTAACCATGTGAGGTAGAAGTGGCACTTCATTCAATAGAGGTGTAGCTTCTAAAGGAGGCGGCTGGTCGGCCATCATGTCTGAAAACCATTCATTGACGACTGCTCACGTCAACCTGCTGAAACAAAGACAAGAATGTCAGTGTTTGGTACATCTCTCCTCAAATAATTCTCTATTTCAACTGCCAAACTTAGTACTGATGCTGTAGAACTGAGCTACAGCAGTTTTGTACAGAAGACCAAAAAAAACCAAACCTCAGAATCAAAGACTTACACATTATGATATTATTTAAATCTTTTTAGGACAACCACTCAAGAACACTTGAAAAATCAATAGGAAAATAAGAGACTAAAACACTCTAACATCCCCCCACAAAGATTTTTCAAATGAATTGACTTCTAATTACAGACAAAAGACAGAATAAAAGATCCCAACTGGAGTTACTGTGTTCAGTTCTGGAGCCCTCAACATAAGGAGGACACTGAGCTGTTGGAGCAGGTCCAGAGGATAAAGAT
>VZTY01033745.1:29114-45298 GCA_013400935.1 Turnix velox
GTCATTGCCCATGGCAGGGGGGTTGGAACTGGATGATCTTTAAAGCCCCTTCTAACCCAAACCCTTCTATGATTTTATCCACCTCTATCCTCTTTAAATATCTAAAAATTAGTGCAAACTGACAGCTGTAAAACCCTGGAGGGGGATCCCAAGTAATTTATCAAGTTGTTCACATCCAACACACCCAGGTAGTCCAATATATGACCCCACTTTTCATTTTTAAGTACTGTGTTAAAGTTAGACCAATCCTTCTTCCATAAATATTCCCTTCATATACTTAGCACACACATATTCCATCTCCCAGCTGATGCAACTGGGATGTAAATGCTGCAATTACACAGCAGCATAATTGTCACTCCTGCAGCACTTTATTTCTAAATTATGATCTCTAAATTGCTTGTATTTCCAGAGCCCAGGTTTTAGACCAGATAATTCATATATTATATGTACATTTTATTCTCCATAGTGATCGACACCTATGACTACAATAAATCTAAATAGAATCCAAACATCAAAATACAACCCAAATGTTAGTGAATTTTTAGTGCACAGTTAATTCAGCATCCATAAAAAGCCCAAGATAACAGGATACAGGAAATGCTGACATTTCCTTCTCTCCTTCCCATTACCTCCTGTAACCTCAGAGGACAGAATGCAGTTAGGACAAGCCAATTCAGTACATAAAGAATAAAAAGTAATTTAATAACAAAAAAAATACTTCACTCCCCACCAATCTGTGTTCAAGCCAAGCTAAGCATAAGTGCCAAATCCTTGGTTGATTCTCTATAATCAATATGAAAATTAGAGTGTTTTTTGGGGGCAGAAGAGGAAAATTACTTCAGTAGAACTGAATCTTCAGCAGATAAGCAACAGTGGGAGAAGTACCATAAGTCTGGTGTTATAATTTCTTTTTTTGTTCAGAAAATATCTGTAGTAAAGAAATACAAGGGTTTCTCCTATATTAGCAATACAAGGTGAAGAGGCTGGAAGCCTTTGTTCCTCTGTAGAGGTGAGAGAGCTGAACACAACCTTCAAAGTTCAAATTTGCATCAGGTTTGCCCAAAACATACTTAATTAAGCCCCAAACCATGCTAGTTATTACCTGAATAAAATAATCTTCCACCCTACTTGTCAGCTTTTGAATTACCTCTGCCAAGGAAACAAACTCAGGTGATTACACAGAAATATTCCACTTTAAAATACCCACATGGCAAAACTGTTGGTGAGTACATTAAAATTGAGGCAGAATTTAAGGCACCCCTCCCATTTCCAGAGGTTTAATCTAAGTCTTAAGATCCATTATAGGAATTCATTGTACACAGATAGACAAAACTTTATTTTATAGATGTATAGGCTCAGTTCCTTTCATCTCAGAACCTCAAAACCAACAGAAATTAGCACTTAAAATAAAAGGGGGAAAAACCCTCTACCGAAAAGCAACTGCATTCAAATATTCAACACCCCAAAAATCACCAGCTGTAGAAAAAACATGTTCTGAAACCATCTGCAATTTTAAATAAACGTTCAAGGTTTCTATCCTGGGGTTAGTAGGTGGAGAGAAGTTCTCCTCCTCCTCCACTCTGCCCTGGTGAGTTCACATCTGGAGTATTGTGTCCAGTTCTGGTTGAGGAAGGACAGGGAACTGCTGGAGAGAGTCCAGTGCAGAGACACAGAGATGATGAAGGGATTGGAGCATCTCCCTTCTGAGGAAAGGCTGAGGGAGCTGGGTCTCTTCAGCTTGGAGAAGAGGAGACTGAGGGATGATCTCAATCATGTTTATAAATATAAAAAAGGTGAATGTCAGGAGGACGGAGCCAGGCTCTTCTCAGTGACCTCCAATGACATGGCAAGGGGCAATGGGTGCAAGCTGGAAAACAGGAGTTTCCACAGAAATAGGAGAAAAAACTTTGTTGGGGTCAGGGCGACAGAATAGTGGGACAGGCTGCCCAGAGATGGTGTGGGGTCTCCTTCTCTCGAGACATTCAAACCCCACCTGGACACCTTCCTGTGTGACCTGACTAGATGATCTCTTGGGGTCCCTTCCAATTCCTGATATTCTTTGATCCTGGTTCTCCTACTGTTGGCTGAAAATAATCCTCTAAGTCTGTGCCTCTGCTAATGAGCAGCACAGAATAGTTCATGTAAATTGCAGAGCAGGGCACCAAAATCCACATGGTTTTTAGAATCCTAAATCCATTGGTTAACCATGCAAGTAGTATTTACATGAACACCCACACACATGCACTACTTGCTTCATGCTGTAACTTCCCATTTTTCAGAGGAAAAACGTTAACACTTGGGAGTATCAGGAAAGAAATGTTTTCATACACTTGATGAGAACCTCCTAAAATAGCACACGCAATCTTAGGTCTGAGGAATCTCCACACACTCAAGAGGAAATGGAAGTCCCAGCACAAATGAAACCATTTTAGTTTAGTTTCACCTGACTCAGAACAGGAACACTTCACTGTACAGCTGGGCTCAGATGGCTGCAAGTGGCACAACACTGATGACAATGAGGAACCTGCTGCACACTGATGGGCTTTGCAAAAAACCAAGAGGTTTTTTGGGGTTTCAGAGCATGGTTTCATTCTTTAGAAACACTGTTAAGAGAGCAAAGGACACAGCTGCTCTCAAACGAACCACTTCTGGTGGTAAAAAATCATGGGATTCAACCCTCTCCTGGCTCTAACAAGTAAAAAGAAACTTTTTAAGGGAAATAAAGCAGCTGAACAGATTCACCTCCCAAAAAGTCTCCATTTCACATCGAGGAAGTAGGTGGTATTTGAGTAAATAAGAAGAGAATTCCTGAAAAGTTATTACATACTCAGCACAATTTCCTGAAAAACGGAACAAAGCAATTGAGATCTATCTTGAAAAGTCATTACCCACAGGCTCCTACAGTCTGTCTGAGAGCAGGGAATCCAGCTCTGCCTTCTCCAGCTCAGCCCCACCACCCCAGGCAGGCAGGGACAAGGCAGATGCTCCTCAAGCAAAGGTTTAGAGCTACCATGTGTGGGCAGAGAGGAGATCTAAGGATGGGAGCCCACCTCCCTTACACAACTCCCACAAAGTCCTCCTCAGTCTCACAGCTCCCCTCAAATGCTGTCACTGAGGCTGGGCATCCTCTGAGACCTGGTTTTCACACCAAACCTCAGCTTTGATGGGCAAATCCAGAAGGCCAGCAGTATGTGGACTTCAGAGGAAAAACTCCACCAAAAAGCTTCCTGGGGTCCCTGAAGACTAGCCTATTTTATCACATGCTGCTATTTTCCATGGTCTGTTCTCAGCAGCTAGGCATTTTATATTTATCATCACTTCTAACTATCCAAGTGGACAGAGGATAAAAAAAGGAAGAAAAAAGCATTTGTACAAAGAATTCGCTGCACTGACACTAAAGATGTACCAATAAACAGAATTTTAAACTCTACAGAGTAAAAATAACTAAGAAAAATCCCTTCTGCAAGCATTAAAGACCAGGCAAATGCAGTAGTTGTCAGAATTGAAGGGGAACATACTGAGAATTAGTGAATCATATATGAATCTATAGCAGAATACATAGAGGTTCCTTCTAAAGCTTTATCACCACACTCTGGAGATTTCTGACTCAGTAAGGAATGAAATACATCAAGTTTTAGAAAGGTTACATTTTGCAAGGGTTATACTGGTCTGATTCATTCCTTCACAGTGGCTTCTATTAGACACGAGCTAAAAGGTCAATCCCAAACCTTCAGCTGAAGGATGAATTCAGCCTATACAGCACAGCAACCTTCAAAAAAAAAAAATAATTGGGGGTAATCATCTTAGAAACAAACTTCCCAGAGCACTGCTTTAGCAAAAGAGAAAAAAAAAAAAGGAAATTTACACCCTAAATAAACTGAACTGGTGCTTTCATGGATTATTTCCTCAAGACACATGCATCTAAAATAAATTGAGTGCTTTTTCATTTATTTTATGACATAAAAAAGATTTGAAAGCAAATAAAACCAGTTCATATTTGTAAAATGCACCCTGAGAAGCATCCCTGAGTAATTCAACACTGAGCTTGTGTAATGCTGTTCATCATGTTCACAGTATTAAAAATCAAAAAAAAAGGAAAAAAAAAAGGGGGGGGGAGGGAATATTTTCCACTGACAGTCTCCCACTACAAAGGCTTCTAAGAAAAACAGAAAGATCTTAATGAGTAGCCTTCCAGAAAACAATTACAGTACACAGTGGCTGTGCCTGACCTCACTTCCTGACATAGTAAAAACGCTGAGGCTCTGGAAGGCTGAAACATTGGCCTTCCCTTTTCTCCAACCCAAATTCTTCTCAGCCCCGTGCTGCAGTCATCCTGGAGCCTGTCCAGCTCCCGAGGATTCGCACTGAGCTCAGTGTTCATTGATTCAGGCTCCTTGCAGGCTCACATTTCCATACAAACCAGCTATTCTGCTGCCCAACTGGAAGTAGGAAAAGCCAAGGTAGGTGACTGAAGTCTAGAGATGATATGAGATCATCAGACCTCAAGTCTGGAGAACATCAGAGATTCTCATGAGACACTGTGAAATTAAAGCCCTCAAGCGGTATAAAATGGTTGCAGTTCAAAGTGGAATAAGTAAGTGATCCCAGTACATGGGGCAGTTATAATAAATATTTACTAAACCCACTGTTTACTGCATTACAAATCCTCCTTTAGCCATTTGCCAACGTGCAGCTTGCAATGAGGTGTCACTTTCAACTCCCTTTGGATGTCATAAGAGAAAACTTCAAAATTTTAACAGTAAAATCTCTTAAGAAAAAGTTAGGACTGGAACAATTTTTATTTTTCTTCTTTGTAGATTAAAAAACTCATACTAGAAAGATGCAAATTGAGCTGAGGGGAAAATCAAAATGGATCAGCTTCATTCCACTGGTCAGAGCAGAAGCTGAAATGATTTCACAGACAGAAAAAAAAAAAAAAAGATTATAATCCCAGACAGAAGCCATTCCAAAGACACAGGAGAAAGTTCCTATTCCAAGAAGCTTAAATGGAGACTTAAAAAAAAAAATTAAAGAAAAAAAATACAGTATGCCTGAGCTAGAGAGAACAATGTGTCCTGGACCAAAGAGGAAGTCTGATGGAGAGCTAGAAATTTATCTCAAACTTCCTGATTTCTAGGTTCAGTGCCTTATGCAACCCTTTTGACTGATCATAAGTTTATATTTATTTCAGGAAGTAAATTACTACAATACTAGTTATTAAAAGCAGTATGGTATAAAAACCCAAAAGCTTTAATCATAACTTTTAATACTGAAAAATACTAACTAGTATTGTTATATCTGCTATGCTTTTATATATTAATTTACTTTCCTTAAGTGAGGGGAAAACCCGTTGCATTGCAAACAGAATACTTTGTGTCTTTTAGATAGGAATAAAGTAACATTTAGAACTGGATTTGTAGAAATACACCTTTAAAAACTTCAGATACCATGAAATACTGAGATGCTGCCATAGCTTAAACCCCAGAAGATCTTTTGCAAACTGAGATTCTAAATATTTTAAACACTAACTTGGTCCAAAGGCTGTTAAAAAGAACAACAGTAGACCCAAGGTAAAGTTATCCCCAACCTCAGGCTAAGAAACAGCTTTGTCAGAAATATTAAACCTTATTTATGAATTCTAAAAATAAAAAAAAACCCTAACCCATACCTCCAGCTTTGAAATTTATTCCCCACACAATTTTGAGGTAGGAAAACATTTTGGGAAAAAGGTATAAGCTATCCTCTCCCACCCAAGTTTTTCAAATAAATAGTATTAACAAGGTGTTTAAGATATCATCCCAATCCTAAAATAGTTCCCTTCTGCCACGGGACCACCCATGAGACCTTCGAGGTGGACTGGTTTACTTTTAGCAAGATTAAGGAAGGGAATGAGAGACTTAACAGAATCAGGCTTAATAGAAGGCTCAGTTAGACCTTTAGCTCAGAAGAGACCACCTTCACTCCACAACAGTCATCTGTTCAAAACTAAATATATGTTTTGATTAAGATGCTGGGAATCATTTCTAATGACACCCAAGTGAATTTGCCTGCACCATCACACATGAAGCTTGGCCTCTGGCCAGAAGGGCCCAGCAAACTTTGATGCAGCAAATGTTCTTCATGACTTTACCCAACAAAAGTTCTCAGCCAGAGCTTTTATTTAACATGAAAAGCCCGATGTCATTTTGCTCCAGGTATTGCTGAGACCTCACAGTTTTGACCCAGGCAAGGTGTGAGACCTAAGTAAAACAAAACAACATCATGCTTACTCCAATTCCACGCTCTGAGGTTTCCATGCTCTGCATTTTCTTCTAGAAACTTCTAAAGTCTTTTTCCCTTTTATGATACAGCCATAGAATGGGTTGAGTTGGAAGGAGCCATCAAAGGCCATCTAGTCCAACCCCCTGCAGTGAGCAGGGACATCAGGTTGCTCAGACCCTCATCAAACCTGACCTTGAATGTCTCCATGGATGGGGCCTCCACAACCTCTCTGGGCAACCTGTTCCAGTGCCTCACCATCCTCATGGGAGAGAAGAACTTCCTCTTGGTGTCTCACCTAATCCTACCCTGCTCTAGTTTCAAACCACTGCCCTTCATCCAGTGGCTCCACGCCCTGGCATGTAAAAAAAGTGACAAATTCAAAGCATTACTCTGTTTTCCAAGAAGTTAAATTGTTATTTAAATGCTTATTCTACAGTGACTACACAAGCCTTTTATCACAGGCCATAAAGTCCTTCTGAGCTCACAAAGCTCACCTGGGGATCAAAACATCAGGGTAATCACCAGAAGGAGCACTAGTGACTTCCTAAAAGCTGCAGAAAGTTGTGTGGCCCCTCAGGCCACCAACAGGAGTGACCCATGGTGGGGAGAAGCTAAAGGTCCAAGTGCTCTGTAGGAGAGCAGGGGCTAAAAAAGGAAATTGTAAATTAGAGAAGGACACTTCTTTCCTAAAGACCAAAATTAAGTATTAATGCACATCTCAGAGCTCTGCCAGACCTGACTGCCCAGAGAAATTCTCTCTGAAGGAGAAGAAAGACAAAAGATGGAAAGCTTTCCTAAAACCCTAAAACTTCAGAGAAACAGCAGATGCAACATGGTAAGGCGCATGGGAACTCTGACATAAGTGATAATATCAACTTTCATCCTCCCTTACCAATCTGGATCAGGTTCCTGACGCAACTGTGCCAAGAAAGCAGGAAAGCAATAAAATAATTGCTCCACTCCACCCTCAAACACAAACTACACCAGCAACCACCCAAAGCACTTTGGAATTACCTTCTAGCCTGAAATTACATCCCTGAGTATCTGAGAGCTCTACTCCATGGGGACAAAAAAGGTAAATGCAGAATCCCCAAGGCAATGTTCACCCCAGAGGGTCACAAGTGACTGCAGAACTTCTCACTGTCCTTTGCAAGAGAAACTCCACTGTGAAAAGCTGTGAGGTGGGAAGAAAGTATCTGTAAATACCTAGAAATATCTGTAAATACCCAGAACACGTGAGATTTGAGCTGATCTGAGCTGGTACTAACAACATGCTCATTGGTCACATTACAGCCATGGCTGTGCTCTTTCATTATCTATTTATGAGGCTTGTGAAGTTTGCATTAACAGTTTCTGTAATGCAAACATGACACTGCTCTCAGATAAATATTTTCCTTTATTGTTTCGGTTGTTTTAAGTCTTCGCTCTTATCATCAGAAAAGCACAGTCACCTCCTAAGTGCTTCTGTGCTGCTTCCTCAGAGGTCAGCCTCATAAAACAAACCCCAAGAGGTTCTGCTTCTAGAAGAGTTCTGCTTCTAGAAGAGTTCTGCTTCTAGAAGAGTTCTGCTTCTAGAAGAGTTCTGCTTCTAGAAGAGTTCTGCTTCTAGAAGAGTTCTGCTTCTAGAAGAGTCCTGCTTCTAGAAGAGTCCTGCTTCTAGAAGAGTCCTGCTTCTAGAAGAGTCCTGCTTCTAGAAGAGTCCTGCTTCTAGAAGAGTCCTGCTTCTAGAAGAGTCCTGCTTCTAGAAGAGTCCTGCTTCTAGAAGAGTCCTGCTTCTAGAAGAGTCCTGCTTCTAGAAGAGTCCTGCTTCTAGAAGAGTCCTGCTTCTAGAAGAGTCCTGCTTCTAGAAGAGTCCTGCTTCTAGAAGAGTCCTGCTTCTAGAAGAGTCCTGCTTCTAGAAGAGTCCTGCTTCTAGAAGAGTCCTGCTTCTAGAAGAGTCCTGCTTCTAGAAGAGTCCTGCTTCTAGAAGAGTCCTGCTTCTAGAAGAGTCCTGCTTCTAGAAGAGTCCTGCTTCTAGAAGAGTCCTGCTTCTAGAAGAGTCCTGCTTCTAGAAGAGTCCTGCTTCTAGAAGAGTCCTGCTTCTAGAAGAGTCCTGCTTCTAGAAGAGTCCTGCTTCTAGAAGAGTCCTGCTTCTAGAAGAGTTCAAAAGAATTAAACACCTCAAAGGATTGAGCCCTTCTGTGTTTCATTCTTATTCCAACTCTAAAAAGTAATGGAATTTAGATATTTTCCATCTACACTGATGCTGTTAAAAATATAGTTAATTAAATGCAAAACTGACAGCTGCTTTCCACCAGCTAGAAAGACATGTTGCAGCACAAGCCAAGTTGCTCACTTTAGTATCCTAAAACTACATAAAGCATGAAATTTTTCAAGCTCATGTGAAAAAGCTTTCAATACATGTGATGTAAAAACATATTTGGTTCAAATGTGATCTTTTTAAGTGTGAAATTGTGGCCCCTGAATTTCAAAACATTGTTTTGGTTGATCAGGCTTTGGAGGGAAACCAGTTTCTATACACATTGATGACATACTACTAAAATTCTCTACTTAATTGTCTACTTAAACCATTTAGAAGTTGTGGAAGTAATATACACCATGGCTTATTGAAAAATATTTCCAAAAAAAGGCTTGATCAGAATCACAAGAAGGAGAACATGCCTTTGAAATGAAAAAAAGGATTAAAAATTAGAAAGGAAAACCTTCCAAAGAACAGTGAGAGTGTCTTCACAGTTCCCATGGTGCAGTCCTAATGTTTACAGTGGTGAAGAACAGCTGGGAAAGCCAACAGGGTGTTTCTTCACAGATAAAACACACAGCTCCAGAAAGACAATCCTATATTCCTAAGAAAACAAGCCCCTCTACATACCTGAAAATACACCTTGGTGATAATGCAGTAATGGCCACTGAGAAACATTAACTGGTCAGCAAGAAGGCAGCTGGAGTTTACACCATTAAATAACTGCAGATCTGAACAGCTGAAGCAAAGTGGTTAAAATCATGCCAAGATTTACAATATGGGAACTGCAAGTTTCTACAAGGAGCCACACACACGCTCCAGGATTCTGAAATTCAGGTTAAGAACCTGAAAACCTCAGTAGAGTTCTTCCCTGTGGGACAAACCTGGTCTTAAAAAGTAGAACGTAAAATTGAATCCTTTTTATGATACTTTTTTTCCCTGTGAATTTACCAGCCTTCTTCAGCTCCAGGGGAGGAAAGTTCTGTTTCAAAGAATGGATACAATCCAAAGAAATGGCTTTTGTACACACAGCCACATCCACTTAAGAGAAATACATACTTGCCAGCATCTTGTTTATCCAAGCTTCTCCTCTAGAGCAAGTTCACAGCAAGGAATAAATACCTAAGTATTTTTTAAAGCTTTTCTTATAATCATCTAAGTAAGAGTTGGCAGAGAACCAGCCAGTCAAGTGGCAAATTTAGGTGCACCCCAAGCTTGGCTGGTGGCTACTCTGTCCTACATGCTCTATTTCCAGTCACCAAACCTGTCCCAGAGTGTGTTAGCAGAGCTGGATGTCAGTTTGTTGAGCCAAAGAAACATTCTGGGATCAAACACCCAAATTCAGACTTTTTTTTTTTTTACTGTCAGAGCTGGGTAATACCTGTCCTAAATTAACCCAGAGACCACTGTGGAATGGCAAACACAAGCACAAAATTGTTGTCATACAAACAAGGTTTGAACCACGAGACATCTTCCAAACTCTTGCATTCCTTTTTTTATTATTATTAATTTTTTTATTTTAAATTTGACTCTAAAGGAGAGCAATCATCCCGATTATTAAAACCAGCAGCAACCAGGCTATTTCCAGGAAAGGCTCCCCACCACGAGACTGATGGAAACAGAGAGCTGTCATCTAATCCAAGAAAGCAGAAGTATTATCAGGATGTCACAAAATCAACACAAGACTGTGCTTCCAGGTAAGCAAAGCAAAAGCTGTTTTGCCACTTGCCCTGAAACCAGCTCCTTCTGAAACTCACAAGTGCGTCTGATGGGTCCTGTCAGTACACTGATACAAACAAGCTCCTTAAGAATTCCCTTACAAAACAAAACTCAAAAAGTAGCACAAAAATACAGTGAAAGAAAAAAGGATTTCTTCAAACTCTAAGGGATTATGCAAACCAAGCAAGGAAGAATTATCTGGATGCACAAACTGGAGACTGTTTTCCTTGCATGAGGCAAGAAGAGGCTCAGGCTGTAACACTTTAGCTGCATTGTGGGTCAAATTAATCTAGTTAAAACAGGTTCTACTTAAACCAGGGGCTAAAACACACTAATAAATTACATAAATTACCACATCTGAGACATCTCATAATAGACCATGTGCTTTTTTTTTTTAATTAGTGGAAAATGCAAAATAAAATACAAGTATGAGATCACACACACGAGGTTTAAGCAAACACACCTCATAAAGGCCAAGAACACACATAAAAACATTATCACAGTTCAGCTGGTGCTTTGTGACACCATGAAGTAGTTTGCTTCTAAATCTGAGCTTTAAATACTCACAGTTTAACCTGTTCTAAGTTTGAGGATTTGAACACATGGGATCAAAACTGTCATTGATCACAATGGATACCCATTTTGAGCAACACTAACAAGTGCTCTCTTCAAATCCACAAATGGATTGTGAAATATGAATTCAAACATAGGAATTTGTGCCCACAAAAGCAACATATAAACTTGCTCTTCTTAGAAAAAGCTTTATAATAGTCCTTGGGACATGCACCAACATTCCAAAAGATGAAACAACTGCTTTGTCTTTACACCAAAAAGGTGATTTCTGATTCTGGAATATTTTATAGAGCATCTGCTGCTTCTCCTGCTGTGTAAAACCCACTGTTCTAGCCAAAAGCTTCTAAAACTTGCCTTTACTTTAAGCAACAGGTATTTTTTTAAGATTGCAATTGCTGTGGTTTCATAAGAACCCTGCAGTATTGTACATTAGAAGATATTTCACAGGAATCTTCATTAAAAAATAAAAAAGAAAGCTGGAGAATCCCTGCTCTCACAAGCACAACAATGAAGGCAATTTTCTGACAGGTTTTTTTCCAGTTTTTAAGCTGGGCAGTTCCATGACCTGAACAGTCCCATGACTGAGAAGCTCAATTCCATGAGCTCCAAACTAAAAACAACATGTCCAAGTAAAGCCACCTCTAGGCTACCACCCACTTGAGCTGTTTTCTACACAGGAAATGCACTTCACTAAAAACAGAATTTACTTTCTTTATCCAAGGCCAATTATGCAAGTCTCTCTCAGACAAAGCTTCCAGCTAAGGGGGGGGAAGGAGAAAGAGAGAAAGCAATGTGAAAATAAAGATAAGGTTGCTACCTTGAAAAAATCAATAATGTTTTTGTGGAAACACCAAACATCCCCTTACTCTATCAGTTCTCCCTTCTTCAATTCATCATTTCCACTTGATAAGAAGTTATCTAAAAACTTCTGACGGAGAGGAGAAGGATAACAAGGCATTTTACAAACTTACATTTAGAAAACTGTCAAATACTTCTATTTCATTTCACTTTTTATGTCACTTAGAGGCTTAACAAGAAAAAAAATCCTTTGCAAACCTTGGGAGAACAGTAAGTTATGTCTAATTACCGTTGAGGCTCTCCTGATTTGTATTTCCTCCTGCTGACAAAGGTTACACAGCCAGTGCCTGCTGTAGGATGAGCAAAGTGCTGTGTCCCTCACTCTTCTTTCTGCAGGCAAGAAAAAAAAAGTAGTTTTTTAATTTAGTGACCCAGCAAGCATAAAGCTTTAAGAAAAAAAAGCTTCAGGAAACAACCTACATTGGGAAAAAAAAAAGAAGGAAAGAAGGCAAAAAGGCATCAGAGAAGAGCCAATGATTAACCCCACCAGAGTCAGCAAATAAAACTCAAGGAAGATTCCACCAGGAAAAGAGCAGAAGACCTTACACAGCCCTTCCAGGATTCATTCAGTGTGCACAGAACGCAAAACTTGACAAGTGTGGAAACACCACAGGTAGATTTAATGCCATATTTGCCAAAGAGATAAAAGTGTTTAAGCTGAGATCTAATTAGCAAAAGGGAACTTGAACACTATGAAGATGGTTCTCCCGTGACGCGTGTTCTGTGGCTACTCAGTGTATTTACACAGTTATCTACAGAGTTCTCTGCGTGATAATAAGGATGGAAAAAATAACCATTTCCAAGAGTCTGTGAATTGTATCCAACTTCAAACTATCACAAAGATATTTACCCTCTGAGAGGGGGCATAAAAGAGACATAACTTGCACAATCTGGAAAATACAGATGGGGCAGCAGAGCTTTTGCCCACAAACTGCTCCACTGGGAAAAGGGAATGAAGAGCACTGGTAGTCACTGAAGCCATTCAAGATGTTGCATTTAATAACCTAAAAGACATAATCATTTCCAAGCTACTGGGTCCTGTGACAATCTCTAGCTCCTAACCCCTTTGTGCACTGAGGATCTGGCTCTCCAAACTCAGAAAATGACTTTTAAGCCAATTCCCAACATGAGAACAACTTTTCCTCCAGATAAGGAACATATGTCTGCAGTTTTACTGGAAGGTTACAAGGAATCAGTGTCCCAAGCAGAGGGACAGAGAAACTTTGCAAACCAAGCTGGCAAACCCTGAGTGGAGTGGGCCAGCAGAAGCTCACCGCTTCCTCCAGCCAACACAGCACATCCATTGTTATTTTAGCTCAGAAAGGTGAAACTGTCTTCAAGTCACAGATGCTTCCGAAGTCACAGCCTAATAAATGTCCCTCCTGGACTACTTGTAATGAGACAGAGGTTAAAAAAACCCCAAAAACCCACCATAAAGCATCAGGCTCCAAAGTTGGAAAAGTGAATCTTGAGCAAATGGAGGCATTTTCCACATCAATCAAAATATGGGGAACAATGGCAGATTTACATTAAGATTGAGCTGGACTAAGGGCTGTGAGCCAGTGGTCTGTCTTTGCTGGTCAATACACAGAAAGGATTGTGTTAGCACCACTGAAAGAATAAATTATCGCTGCTTTTACAATAAGCTCTTCAAGAATGCAATAAAGAGTTCAGTGTGTGCTCCTCACTTCAGGAATCCAAAACTTTTCAGCTAAGGTCTGGCTCACAGCAAAGATAACAGCTGAAAACCAACCATCTTGACCTTGGTGAGCTTGGCGACAACTTGCTAAAAAACAGGTGAAAAAGAGATGAAAACCAAAAGGTTGCTTCTCTGAGATTCATCAGCCTTGAAGCCAGAGCAATGAGCAAGCACAGCTTTAAATCCCTATAGTTCAGATCTGGTCATTTTGAGACACACCAAAACTAGGAGTGAGAAAGGACATTTCTCCCCCCCCAAAGCCTCTTGACTGTTGCAATATTACTAATATTGAGGATTTTCTCATCTGCTCGTGAAGAAAAATTTAAAATCTTCCCCCGATTAAATGAAATTATTGCAAAAAATTAAGAAAATATGTAACCAGGGAAGGCATTTTTCCAATATTTCATGCTTGCTTATGGCTTCAGTGTAGAATATTGTAAGATTATTCTTACATTTAACAGGTGCTTTACTATCTAAAAGTTAAGAGCTTACTTCTGCTGTCTGACAAGAAGTCATGCACACTGGGGGAACAGCAGGTCATCAAATTAGTGCCACTTTCAGTCTTCCAGGCTTAAAACACCAATAATTTGCTTGGATTTCACCCAAAAGAATTTTTTTTCCAATACTGGGTGTACAAATGGGTCCAGAAATCCATACATAGCACTGCTCAGATGTCCTGCACTGCCCAGCAGGGTTTTGCCAAAGCAAAGTGCTCTCTCTTGTCACCAAAATGCTGTAATTTTTACCATTTGCACCGTACATATGAAATCTTTTTGAGGTTTTTGTTTGTTTGTTCTCTTTTTTTAAATAAAAAAGACTCACCAAACCTTTCCTAAAAATAAACTTTAAAGATGAAAGATTGTTGGCATGGGTGTAACAACCCACACTAGACAACATGATGCAAATGCTGGCCTCCCCCCCAAAAGAAAAAAAAACCTAAACAAAAGACTGTTAAAAGTGTTAGACAGAACTTCTACATTCAACTTTATTGCAAATTTGGTTTTGGGAAAACATCAAAAAGAAAGATGCAGCTTGTGATCAAGGGCTGTAGCAGGAAACACAATTGTGGAGACAAAGTTTTACCTTTATTCTCTCTAAAGGTGAATAGACCAGGAGTTATCGCTTTAAACTGTCCTGACACCCAATTCTTCTGCACCACTGGAGAGCAGAACACTGCAATAAAAATCAATTACCCAATTTTACAGAGAAAAATAAGCTATCCTAACCTAACAGGGGTGAAAAGGGCCTGCAGCACATCTATCTGTGCAGATATAAAGCTCAAGCAGCTGGAATTATTCCATTTCACTGTCAGAGTGCAGCTCAGCTGCTGCTAAGGCCAAGCTTTTCCAAAACTTGCTGCAACAATACCTACAACCCAGAGAACAACTTGTAATAGCTTGCTCCAGGAGACATTTAAGATGGTCAACACAAGGTCTGTTTATTCACACAAAGCAAGATCCGGGATAAGGAGATAGCCAGGATCAAATAAATCCAATATTCTGCAAAGCTGAGTTGAAAGCAAAGAACAAATTACTCCCAGACAACAACAGCATTCCAAAACTTCCAGAGATCTGGAACACAGTAAGGTAACAAGACTCTAAAGGGGAGGACAACGTAATAGCTGGCTTGTTTTCAGCATGCATGATTACACACACAGAGCCTCCAGAAAGTCAACATCTCTCCTATTTTACCACCTTATCCCTTTTCACATACAAATTACATAAAACAAGGAAAGGAATGCAAGTGTGGGAAGCAGCTGGGCTGTTTTTTTTTTTTGCTTCTTACTCAGAAAGATACCGAGCTAAAAAACAAACACCAAGTGCTTTCTTTTTTACACTGGATATTAAGTCCAAGGTCAATTTATTGGCTTGAAACAGGGAGAGGATGCTTCCCTGGTTAAAATGCTAATCTGAGTCTCAGGAAATCTAGATTCAATTCCCCCAATTCCCTCACCACATACTTCCTGTGTGACCTTGGACCATAAATATTTCGGTGCCTCAGTCTTTCCATCTGCAACTGAGATAAGTCTTTCCCTTATTGAACCCATAAATACATGAGAAGAACACACTGAATCCCAAAGTATGGGCATACCTGGACCAGCCTGATGAAGAGCTTTATCTGCAGCAGAACTGTGTGCCAACATTCACAATCAGGCATCAGGTAAAGCAAGGCAGGGTTGCCAATGCTAAAAACCCAGCTACCACGGGACAGGGGAGGGAAATTAAGAAATAAATAAAATATTTAAAAGAAGGGTTAGAAAGTGAAACACAGTTAACAGCAACATTAGGAAAATAAAGCAGCTTGACAGAACATTCCTCATCTCTCCCACGAGTCGTCTGAAAAGAAGAGTTTTTTAAAGAAACAAAACTCAAGATGTACCAGCTGGTGAAGGAAGCAAATCCACCTGCCAGCAATGGCCTGTTTTCTGAGATCCCTGGGATGTCCTGTGCAAGAAGAGGTGGCAGAAGGGGCTGCTGAGGCTAGGGGACAGAGAGAATCCCCTCCTTTCCCTAGTAGGGAAGCAGCACCCGGTGTCCCAAGTCTTTTGTAAGAGGCGATCAATAGGATGGAGCCGAGAAGAAGCAGCAGCAGTGGGGTCCCCACCTTCGCAAGGCAGAAGGGGACAAAGCAGAAAAGGTGGGGGGAGGAGAGCGGTGGAAGGATGGTCACCACCCAAACAGGGGATGACAAGACTGACCTCCCCCTGCCCCGACCCCAGGAGGAGCTGGGGGAGGTGTCTGGTGCCGGAGCCGCTGATCAGCCAAGGGGAACAACTCGAAGGCTACGTGGCATTCGCAGGCAGCGGCTCCGGCTGCCGAGAAGGGAGAACGAAAG
>VZTY01033747.1:0-23308 GCA_013400935.1 Turnix velox
CCTGATAAGCCAGGGTGCAGCTTCAGAGAAGGTGGAAACAAGCAGAAAATCATAGAACCATAGAATGGTTTGGGTTGGAAGGGACCTTAGAGATCATTGAGCTCCAACCCCCCTGCCATGGGCTACACCAGGTTGCTCAGTGCCTCATCCAACCTGGCCTTAAACACCTCCAGGGATTGAGGGGACATCCACAGCCTCTCTGGGCAACCTCTTGCAGTGTCTCACTACCCTCGCCATAAAGAATTTCTTTCTTATATCTTGCCTAAATCTCCCCTTGTCCAATTTACATCCATTATTTCTAGTCCTCCCATCACATATCCTATTGAAAAGTCCTAGCCCAGCCTTTATCCCTTCAAGCCTGTTTGACCTCCTGGGCTGTGACATCATCTGCTCCAGCCAGACCAAGGTCCCTTCTCAGTTTTATTGCTGTCCCTCCTCTCTCACTGTGAATATGGAGCAAAATCCCTGGCAAATCCCCTGAGCTTAGTGTGTTTGGGGGGAGTTATTCTGGGCTTTGTCTGTTTGCTGAGCAAATGGGGTGAGCAGAGGCTGCCTCTTCCCTTCCCAGTCACTCCCAAAGTGGTGCCTCAGCATCTCTCCTCTTCTGACCGCATTTAACTGCCTCTGAGCTGACAGCCACTTCCACAAATGTCTTTAAATAGAAAGCCTAATTGAGGAGAGAGAAAAACGAGTGCCTTGCTCACAAAGTCCCCCGGGAGCTCAGCAGTTATTGGTCCCTGGGGAAGCCCCAGTGAAGAGGAAGAGCTGCTGCAGGGAAAGCTACACTCAAGGCTGGGGCTCTTTGATCAAAGACCTTGAGATGCACATGCTGCTTTAGTGTCTGTGGGGCTGCTCAGTTCCTCAGGCTAACACCTGGGAGATGGACAGCAAAGAGTCTGAAGATGGAGGTGGTGATGGGTGCTGCTTTGGGACTTTGGCTGTGACTTGGGTTGGGAGACTCCTAATCTGGAGATCAAGGGTTCAACTCCCTGTCTGGGTATGAGGCTTGGCAGAGTTGGGCTGATGGTTGGACTTGATGATCTGGGAGGTCCCTTCTAACCTAAATGATGATGAAATGATGATACTTGCTGGTGAAAAATGCAGAAGCAATACTGAACTCCTTTGCCCATTTAATCATTTTTTTTCTTAGGGGAGGTGAAGAGCTGGGTTTTGCTCAACTTTTTACAGACTTTAAGGTTTGGATCTCTTTGGGACTGTGTGTGGGCCTCAAAGGCAGTGGAGGCTCAGTGGCCAGGTCTGTGGTGGTGCCTGCTGATGGAGAACAGCTCTCTGCTTCTTTCTTGTCCCCCAGGTTGGGATTGACTTCACAGCCTCCAATGGGAACCCCCGAGACCCCTCCTCTTTGCACTACATCAACCCCATGGGGACAAACGAGTACTTGTCAGCCATCTGGGCTGTTGGCCAGATCATCCAGGACTATGACTCGTAAGCACCTTGCCCTTCTGCTTCCACCCCTGATTTTCAGATGTTTCCCACATTTCTAGGGGGCTGCTGTGATGTTTGTGCTTTGATTTCCCACCTGCAAAGCCAGGGCTAAAAAAATACCTTGCTTTTGAAAAGCTCCTTGGGAAAAAATGGCCATCCACACTGGGAGGAGAGGGTAAGGCCAGGGTTTCTCCTGTTGTTGAGAAAAGGGTGCCTTGAGGCAGATGCCTTCAGCTTGCTGCTATCTGCTCTTGGCTCCTGCACCACCAGGCTGCCTTGTTCCTCATCACCCTGAGGCATTTCACAGAGAATTACTGTCTCAGGCATTGACAGAGAAAACAAAACACAATTCTATCAGAGTTAATCTTTTTTAAATCTCTCTGGTTAGAGAACTGCAAGGGAATTGGGTGTTTGAGTGAGAGGATGCTCCTGACAAAGCAAAGCTGGACTCTTTTCTCTCTAAAGATGAAAAGAGGCAGGGAAAGATCTAAAATCTGCTCTTTCTGTGTTCAGGATTTTTGTCATCCAAGGGGAAGTTGGCACCTTTGCCAATGGCTGTGTCTGACTGTAGAGCTATTGCTGTAGCTGGGTGTTGGGCAGCTGGTAGGAAAGGGAAGCCTTAGCAGGAGCTGTACAAGCCTCCTTCATGTCTGTTTCAAGCCAATCTTATGTTTCTTTTCTTCTTCTCTTTCAGAGACAAGGATTCTCCTGCTCTGGGATTTGGTGCCCAGCTCCCTCCAGACTGGAAGGTGAAGTGTTGTGTCCATGTTTGAGATGGGTTTGTCCTGGTATTGCCTGGGTGGGAGAGGAGCTGCCAGGGCTGCTTTGGTCAGGGAATGTCTGTCAGGCAAAGGAGGAAGGGGTGGATGGGGGGGTTTAGCTGCCAGTGAGATGTGCCAGTGTGGGTGGGTGTGAGATGGGGATGGGCAGCCTGCTCCTCCATTCTGATGTGGCAGGAAAGCAGCAGCTCCCTGGCAGTGCCAGGCATTGATTCAGCTCCCTGGCAGGAGGCAGGAGGCATTCTGGGTAAGGGAGGAAGCCCCTGGATGGATGTGTCAGACAGTGGCAAAATGTGGAAGGGAGCTGGGAACTGGGTAGCCCACATGTGATGTTGCACAGGCAAAGCCTACAGAGGGATTTTCTTAAAACCACCTCAGCTTGTGTTGGGATCAGGTGCAAAAGGGTTAAAAGCACCCTGGTCCTGCAGGGGTGTGAGCTGCAGCATCCTGCTCATCAAGGGGGATGTGTGGGCAAGGGGCTGGGGCTGGAGGGGAGCATCTTCTCACAGCTGAGAAGGTGCTCTGGGCTTTGCCATCTTTCATTACTGGATGGGTCTTTTTGCTGCTCCTCCCCCAGCCTTTCTGTAGCCCCCTTCAGGTATTGAGAAGCTGCTGTGTCCTTAATGTGCACTTTTTCTATGTACTGATTTTGATAAGTCCCCAACTTTGGGCTAGAGCTCAATCTCAGTGACCCTTTTGTGTGGGATCTTTTCTCTGGGTTGAGCACAGACCAGCATGTAATTGATGAGTGGCCATAATTAGTGCCAGGGAGCCATCCCTGCCAGCTCCAAAGGCTGGGAATGTCCTGCCCATTCTGGTTTTGTCCCTTTCTCTGCTCTCCTGGCAGCCAGAAATCCACGTGATTCACGTGGGAGCTCTCACTGTGCCAGTCACTGAAGGAAATCCCTCTGTGTGAACTTTGGAGCCAATTCATCCTCCTTGGCCAACAGTTGTCTCTGCTCTATCACTTCACCAGTTTTGGGTGGGGAAATGTTGGTAGGCAGCTCCTAAGGACTAGCAGGCAGCTGCTGTCAGGGGTTTAGCACTTGGGGAGAGGAAAAGGAGTGGCAAATGAGGTGGGGAATGAAAGGGTTGGGTGACTGGGGCTGCTGAGGGAATGGGTGAATCATTGCAGCAAGTCTCCCCCATCACCCACTGGGTGATAAGAGGCACCACTGGGCTGGAAACAGCCCTTCCTACAAAGTACTAGGTTGAGGGTGCTGGTTAGGGGCTGGAGGGCAGAGAGATGCTCCTTCCTGCTTTCTGTAGCCTGACACAGGGATATTTCCTGCTGCTTCCATGGGTCTGGGGGGACTCTGTGAGCACTACTGGAAAAAACTCCTTGTTTTTACCAGAAAGATGTCTAAGCCCACTGAAATCCCATCAGAGAGCAGGTCTAAACCCACTTAAACCCCATTCCAGGTGCATGGCCTAAAGGTCACCAAGCCTATCCCCTAGAGTTGTCTCATGTCACCCCACAGCCTCCAGCTTCATCCCTCCCCAGCTCAGCTGACCCACCAGGTCTGTGCATCACTGTCTCAGCTCACTCATTAAAGATTTTTCTGCCCATTAAGGCTCACTGGGTAATTCCAAAGCCTAAGCAGTGGTTCTTCAGTGAGCCCTGTGCCCTGTGTGACAGTGGGGAGCAGAGTAGCTGCTGATACTCCCCGTGGGATGTGATGAAGGGTGATTTGTACCCACAGACTGGAGGGAAAACCAGGAAAATCATTAAGAGATAAGAATCATCTATATCACTGGGGTTGCCATGGCTCCCCCATTGAAGAGAGATGTTTTGCACACAAAAGTCTGGTTGGAAATGTCAGAGAACATGTTGCTGTGTAAGAGCTCTGTGCAGAGCCTCCAGCCCTTCCCCAGCAGGGAACAGGAGAGGGAAGCAGATGGGCTTTGCTTTCTCAGGGATGAGCAAAGGCAAGGCAGCAGCAGTGGGGCTCATAGGTGCTCCATACACACTTGACTGGACTGAAACTGGTTTTTAGAGTATGATCTGAATGGAGAATGAGATCTTTCTCCTTTTCTTTTTGTGATTTTGAAGCCCTCCTGTTGAATTTTCTAGCATATGTGTATATACATAGAAATATACTTCTATATATATGTAAGTGTAATAACTCCAGAGGAGGATTTGCAACACTTGTGCCACGCAGGGGGTCTGCTCTGTGGATGGTGAGGAACACAGCTCCAAACAATTTCCTTGCTGCCTAAAAGAGAAACCCTCCTTTTGCAGAGCAAAACAGGGAAATATTTTTACTTGCCTTATCTATAAATACTCCCGTGGCAGAATTTTGAACATCATCTTAAAAAAAAAAAAAAAGACCAAAGCAAAGCCAGCCCTTTACAACTGAGAAGGGAGGAATTTGAATATATTGCTGAAAACTGAGGCTTTTACAAGAAAGGGTGTATGCAAAACTCAAATCTTGTGTTCCAGACTGTGTCTCCAGCCCTGGGGTTCCTGCTGGCTGGGAGCATCTCTGCTTGTGCTCAGGAGGCAGAGAGGGACAGGAGCAGGCTGGTGATGTTCTCTGGGCCGACAGCTCGGCAGCTTCCCAGCATGGGGAGGACTTTTGCTTGACCTACTTTTGTTTGGTTGCTATTTCCTACCCCACAGCCTCTTGCAAAAAATAGTTTCTGCTGCTTTCAACACAATGCCCAGTATAATTGGAAAGTCTGAATCAGATGCCTGGTGCTTCTGCAGCCTTGGGAGGACTTGTGTCTCACATGATGCTTTAGAGGACAGTCCTTTTGCCCACGTTATCAATACTCATGTCCTGAAGCCATCCCCTGGCTGAGCTGCTCAGCAAACCACCACCCTTCTGAGAGGGAGACAAGTATCCCTGGTTTATAACTTGGCACCCACTGGGTGGGAGCTTTTTGTTTCAAAGCCCTCGAGCTGGTGGCCTGAAAGCCCAAATCACTCCCTCCAACCTTCATAGGTGTAAGAAGAGGCAACTGCATGTCCTTGGTGCTCCAGAGACTCTTGTTTCCTTCTGGAGGTGCCTGAATTGCTGGGATCCCTGAGGGTTGTTGCCCAAGCCAGCTGTTGGCCCACAGCAGCCCTGGAAAGACTCCCAGTGACCCTCTCTTGCAGCCAGGCTGTTGGCTGGCAGAGACAGGTTCAAAGCAACCATTGCCCAATGTTCTGTGCTGTCTGTATGGTCTTCCCATGGAGCAGATGAAGGTTTTGTGGTTCTCAGTCAAAACTGAAGTTTGCTTTCTCTGTCTGGGCTAGTGCAACAAGGATGGGCAGGGTTATCTCTTGTTACCAGCATCCCACCAGACCTTCTCATGAGAAGTTTGAAAGGAGGTGGTGGAAAACCTAAAGAACCTTGCAGCTGACAAGGAGGAGGAGGAGGAGGAATGGTTTGATGGTCAGTGAAAACCAGCCCAGATTGTGCTGGGACTTGCTGCCCAAGCATTCATGTTACTTCTCCAATGTTGCCAATGGCCAGATGATGAAGTCCATCATCTCTTGGCTTTTTCTTGGTAGCTGCTGTGTCAGGTCTTCAACGCAGCTCACTCCATGCCCACCTCACTTCTGGCAGAGAGGTAGGAACTGGGATAGTGCCAGAACTGCTGGTCCCTGGGGGGGGCTAATTGAGTCCTCCCCTTTTCCCAGGGGAGCATCAGCCCCACAGCAGCTGAACTGGTTGTGAGCAGCCTGCTCTGCTCTCTTCCTCCTTGCTAATTCAGCTCTCTT
Organism: Turnix velox; assembly: GCA_013400935.1. Taxonomy (NCBI): domain Eukaryota; kingdom Metazoa; phylum Chordata; class Aves; order Charadriiformes; family Turnicidae; genus Turnix; species Turnix velox. The sequence continues at coordinate 5,938 of VZTY01033747.1, forward strand.
CTTCTCCACAGGTATCCCACGAGTTTGCCATTAACTTCAATCCCACAAACCCCTTCTGTTCAGGTCAGTATCTGCCAGGTCTTAGATGCTTTCGGTGTCTTCTGTCCTTGCCTTGGCATTTCTCCAGTAACACTCAGGGATTTTTCAAGTTCTTTCTGAAAAATAATGCATGGGTTTGTAATTCAGAAATGAGAAGTTCCACAACTAATCAATCAGTTCTTTGGCCAGGACCTGTCACTGGTGAGAGCCATGGGTGTGGAATGGCTTCTCCATTCCATAACACCTGAAATAAATCAGCTCCAAGGAATGGTTTGTTGTTACCAGCAAGGCAGCAGAAGAGCAGATGTTCACAGACCAGCCAGCAAGGTCTGGAGGCTGCCTGAGACCCTGTTTTGCTAAGATAGAAGTTAAATCAGATGACTTTTGGAGTCCTTGCCACTTGGATTTGAGCAGTTCTTCAGCCATGACTATTCTGGTGTGGCAGGTACGGAAGGGTCTCCAATGATCTGTGAGTCTGGAAGCTCAGAAGGTGCTTCTGGGATTGTTTTGCTTCTCTCTGCTTTGTCTGCTCCTTGGCTGTGGGGTTTTGTTGGGCTCAGAGACTTTGCTTTTTGCTCCTCCTCTTCTTTGGCTGATTCTGAGAGTTGTGCAGAAAGACAAAGTTTTATTTGCCTGTAGGCACCACCAGGGCTCTCTCACCCCAGCAGGACCCATTGCAAATTGACTAAAGAGACAAGTCCTGGGATTACAAAACTTGAGTGGAGCTGGGTGGTGGAAGGAAATAGTTCTAACATCAGCATTAGCAAAAAAAGATGGTTAAGTGGACTCGTGGTGCTTTGTGTAACTCTCTGCTTTCCCTGCAGGGGTGGAGGGGATTGTCCAAGCCTACTCAGCCTGCCTGCCCCACATCCGCTTCTATGGACCCACCAACTTCTCCCCCATCGTCAACCACGTGGCTCGTTTTGCAGCTCAGGCCACCCAGCAGGAGGCTGCGGCTGTAAGTCCATCACATCCCCCGGGCTTTGCAAAGCTTCAGCTTCATTTCCACTTTTCCCCCTTCCCTGGGATTTCTAGAGATGCCTTAAATGTTGCTCTCCTTATCCCAAAGAGGATGAACCATCTTTAGGAATGGTGGTGAGCAGTGAGGGTGTCACTGTCCGACCCTGGAAGTCAACGGGGAATATCAGAGATGCATAAAATGGTGGCAAAGTGATTTTCTCACTAATTCTTCTAGGGGAGAGGAGTGAGTGAGTGATGGGGTATCCAACCAGGCAGTGCATGCTGGAGTCAGGGCTCCCACTGAGATCTCCCCTGCTGGTACAGGGACTGAGATGAGGACTTTGAAGGTCTAGAATCTGTCTTGGTGGGGGGAAAAGCTTCCCTGATGGCTGCCTGGAGCAGAGCTGGATCCCATCCAAAACTTCCTCCTTTTCCAGCCTTGCTTTGGGTGCTGTTGCTCTTCCCAGCCCTGGGGCACAAGGAAATCCTAAATTTGGTTTAATTCGGCACAAATCCAGGGCACTCCTCAGCCCTTCCTTTTCCCTCTCGAGGTGTCAGTGGGGGAGGGAGAAGCCCCGAGGCTGTGCAGTGAGCAGAGACACTAATCCTATGCAAATTGCCCCCCTCTCTTGTCACTAATGGTTTAATCAAGGGCGATTTTAAATAATGGGCACTAATAGCGCTGGCAGGGGCGAACCCGTGTAGCTTTGATGAGGGATCTTGCTCCTCTGGGCTCTTCTCCTCTTCTAACCCTCTCCAGTGCCTGTGGCAAAGCCACCCCTGATGCCACCAGCCTCGGTGGCAGCTCCGACCTGTCCTCCTCTTCCTCCTGCTCCCGCTCTCTCTCAGCATTTCAAGTGAAACAAAAAGCCTCGTAGTTTTTCCATGGCAACGTGGATCACAAACCCCGCAGCCCTCGGCTCTGAAGGGCTGGGAGAAGTAAAACGTGTCTGAGAGGAAAGAGAGAGATTACACACCGCTTCCTTCTCGGGGAAGGATTAATAAGCTTTGGGGAATTAAAACGCACCTTTCCAGCGGGATCCAAACCTCCCCTTTCCTTATCCCGTGCTGCTTCATGCTGCCTAATCCCTTCATGTCCTACTCGGTCATGTGAACCTAATTGCTGCTATCGCTGCCGAAACACCAGGAATCATCCCCGAAGCCTGCGTGGATTCAGGGATCAGCCATTTTAAAAACAAAAAAGAGGAGAAAAGAGGAAGGTTGGAGATGGAGACCCCAGCCCAGGGTGCACTGATCAGATACAGGCAGGATGGGGAAGAAGAATGGAATCGATTTCTAGTCATTCCCATTATCAGGTTTTATTCTGCTTTTACTAGTTCCCAGACAGGGTCGGGCACTAGTCATTTGTCCTGCTTGCAGAGATGCCCAGGGTTGGCCACCACATAGGAGCAAGCAGGTCTAGATTTGGATGTTGGGATCCTGCTCTTCAGCTCTGTGTCTGCTCATGATTTACTCTGAAAAGTGCAGATTTAGGGGAAAAACCTAAACCCTGTGCAGGGCTGATGCATCCAAAAGGGTTGAAGTGGGGAAGGGGCTGGTTTGGAGTCGGGTTTAAGCTTGACTCAGCCCTCTTTGTGCTTGTAGTTTGGCAGCAGGCAGTGCTGAGAGAGCTTTCAGGAGATGAGAGCTGTGGGGAGACCAGAAAAATGGGCTCAGGGGGCTGCAATCCCTCCCTGGCTTTTCCAAGGCAGCGCTGGTGGTTTGCAGAGGAAATGGAAAGAATGAGGAATGAGGAGAGGAACAAAAGGCTTTAATGTGCTTAAGTGCTTGTTTTCCTCATCCCTGCAGCACACGCAGAGCTGTGTGACGTGCCCAAATGGAACCATTGCTTTCCCGTGGGACAGAGGAGATGGGATTTTGAGGCCCTGGGGTCCAGCAGGACTGTCCGTTTGTCCATCCTCCCCCAGCTCTGGGGCTGCTCCCCACAACCTTCCTTTCCCCGTGGGGAGGGGGAGTGGGTGGCAGTGGCTCTGCTCTGCCATCTCCTCAGCTTTATGGTACCCTTCACCTTCCCTTTGGAGCCTCTCAGACCCACAGCTTTGTGGGGGAGATGAACATCCCTGAACATGGGATGGAATTCCCCGTGCTGGGATGCAGGAGATGTTCCCCACTGGCACAGTGTTGGTGGGGACTGCCCCAAAACACTCTCTGCTGTGCACTGGGACAGCTGGGGGGTGAGCATCAAACCCCTCCTGGCCATGACCCAGCTCTGCACAGGTTGGGTTTGGGTTTTTTTCCCCATCATTAAGTACAACAAATCAGCAAAATATTTTGGGGTAGGACTTGGGTTGTTGTTTGGTTCTAAACTACTAAAAACCAAGGGAGCAGGAATGGAACACCTAGAAATTTCTGGAGGGAGGTGATGGCAGCTCTCCTGGCAACCCAAAACTGGAGGTGGCACTCATTGAGCAGCCCCCCTATGGCAGGGGGGGTGGAACTCGATGATCTTGAAGGACCCTTCCAACCCCAACTGTTCTGTGATTCTATGAAAACTCCAGATCATGATCCCAAACTGCTTTTCATGATCCCAAACTCCATGGGAACCTCCCTCCTCCAGCGTGTGTAGGAGCATCATGAGGCTGTGCTGAGGGTTCCCTTGCACCCTGCCCTGTGTGACCCTCTGCTCTCCCCCTGCCCAGCAATACTTCATCCTCCTCATCATCACGGACGGGGTGATCAGTGACATGGACGAGACGAGGCAGGCCGTGGTTCAGGCCTCCAAGCTGCCCATGTCCATCATCATCGTCGGGGTGGGCAACGCTGACTTTGCAGCCATGGAGTTCCTGGATGGGGACAGCCGGGTGCTGAGGTCCCACACGGGGGAGGAGGCCCTCAGGGACATCGTCCAGTTCGTGCCCTTCAGAGACTTCCGCAACGTGAGTCTGGGCTGGGGAGGAGGGGACAGGAAGAAGGAGAAGGGGGAGATTTAAGGCTGCGAATGAGGCTGGGTGTGGAGCTGCACAGCTTCAGGGAGGGCAGAGAGGGCTCTAAACACCACAGGAGATCACAATCTCAGGGATTAGAAGGGACAGCAGGAGATCAGTTTGTCCCATCCCCCTGCTGGAGCAGGAACATCCAGGTGAGGTTTGAATGTCTCCANCTCTCACCCTTTCCATTCTGGCCCAGAGAGGGTGTGAAGTCTCCTTGTCTGGAGACATTCAAACCTCACCTGGATGTTCCTGCTCCAGCAGGGGGATGGGACAAGCTGATCTCTTGATGTCCCTTCCAATCCCTGATATTCTGTGATTTAAAAGAAGGGTCACCTGAATGGGAAGGGCAGAGAGTGTAGGGAGGGTCTTTGTGTCACCATGGACCATGTCCATCAGCACTGTACATCTGAGCATCCTTCTCTCCATCACCCCTCATTAAAACCCCCCAATTAATTAAAGCAGGGTGATTGTAGTGAGCTGGGCTGGTCCTGGCCTTGCTCTGACTCCCTGTTGGTGTGTTCCTCACAAGCCTCCTTTAGGTGCTGAGGGGTTCAATTGCCCCAGTGGGGCCTGAGCCCTGAGAACTCCCCAGTTCCCTCCCAGCAGCTGTAGAAAGGGGTGATGCTGCCACTGGCCCTGCCCATGTCCCCTCTGTGGGGTGTTCTGTGCTGCCAGCTGCCCCATACACTGCTGTGTGTTGGAAAAAAGCTCATGAGGTAATAAAAATCCCCCCCCAAAAAAAAGAGGATCTGCAGTTTGTTGCCCATCCCCATCAGGTTTGGAGGCTGTTGCTGGTGTGGGGTTGCCAGAGGGTGCAGAAAATCATCTCCTGCTTCTCTCCCCCCATTTTCCTGACTGAGCAGCAGTTCCACCTGCTGGTACTCAATACCTGGGGGTTTTTTTCTGCATTGCCAAGCATTTTTTATTCCTTCTTCCTAGTGAATTATGCTGGTGTGGTGGGAGGTGTCCCTGCCCATGGCAGAGGGGTTGGAATTAGATGATCTTGAAGGTCCCTTCAAACCCAAACCATTGTGTGATCTCCTGGAGGTGGGGTGTGTGGTAGAGCTGGTGGCTCCTCTGGGGGTATTGAGTGCAAAGTTGATGTTGGAGGTATCAGTTTGATGCTGACATCTTCTCCTCTTGCCTGCAGGCCCCCAAGGAGACCCTGGCCAAGGCAGTGCTGGCAGAGCTGCCCCAGCAGGTCGTGCAGTATTTCAAGCACCGGAACCTTCCGCCCATCAACTCGGAGCCAGCCTAGAGCCAGCTCCCTCTGCATGCTGCCACAGCCCAAAGCAAGAACATCCCTCCCTGAAACACTTTGTACTTAATTTAACTGCTACCTTCTTCAAACTCAGCCCAGAGAAACATCTGGGTTGGTTTTTGTACAGTCCCACCCCGGGTAACACTAAGTGGCCAAACCCTGCCCCGGGCCCCCCTCCCTTCAGTCACTTTTCAGTATTGAATGTACTTTGGAGAATTTCAGTGGAACAGTTTTTACAGTCAAAAAAAAAAAAAACAAACTTGCTTTTTCCAAGCAATGAAATGCTTAATATATTGTCATTGAGCCTGTTGTTGTATAGTTCCTCTATGTGTGTTGTCATGCTCTATATGTTCATTTTTATACTGTGTACATGTTATATTTGTTATACTCAGGTTAATAAAGAAACTTGGACATTTACTGGAGCATCTACTGCACAGAGAAGGGGAAAGAACACTGGAAAAGGCTGCCCAGAGAGGGGGGGAGACATTCAAACCCTGCCTGGATTCCTTCCTCTGGGCCCTGATCTGGGTATTCCTGCTTGGGTAGGTGGATTGAACTAGATGATTTATTGAGGTTCCCTGATATTCTGTGATTTAAAAGAAGGTTCTCCTGAGAGTGTAGGGAGGGAATTTGCATCAGCCCAGGATCAGCCCAGACCATTGTACTGGACAGTGACTGAAGGTGGAGGTGAACATGGCTGGAGGTGGAGGATCAGCCTGCAGAAGAGAAGGAGCTGGGGAGACCTCCCAGTGGCTTCCCAGTACCTGAAAGGGCTACAAGAAAGCTGCTCTGGCTCCACAGAGGATCTACTGATTGAAGATAATGCCAGGGAAGGACACCTACATCTCTCCAGCTACAGCTCAGAGCTCTGAAATCTGCAACTTTGAAGAAAAAGAGGCTTTTTTGAGTGTGTGTGTTATGCTCTGCTATCACTCCACTGCTAAATACAAGGGAAGTCATCAAAAGGAAAGCAAAAGGGAGGCAACAAGAGATCTGTTTTTCCACCTGTGATTAAGAGTAGCTGGAGAAGAAGCAACACTGGAGCAAACCCAGAAGAGGTTCCAGGCTCCCAGAAGGAGAGAGAAATTCCAGTGTGTTTGTGAGGATGTGACTGTGCAAACAGGAAGGGTATTTGGCTAAGGATACACTCAGCCTGAGCAGCACTCCCCTTGTTTGCTCTCCAGCCAAGGCATCAATCCTGCTAAAAGCCATCAGGTTTCATTGCTTTGATCATTGCTGCTCCCTTCTGAGCTGAGGGAAATGCTTTTTGGTACATGCACAGCAGCTGCTGCCTCAGAATCACAGAAGAGTTCAGGTTGGAAGGGACCTAAAAGATCATGAAATTCCAGCCACCCTCGCTGACCTCCCACTAGCTGGGGCTGCTCAGTGAAGTGGCCACACTGCACAGCAGCAGGACAGGAGAGTCACAAAGATTTTTCCCCACCTCTGTGTGGTCACACCAAGCTCTTCCAACCTCCTGAGCAGCATGGGCAGACAGACCCTCAGCTTTCACTGCCTGTTTCTTCCTTGTGCTTGGCTCCATTTCCGTGCTCTCCAGAAGCTTTGCCACATGAAGTTTCCTAAATCAAACACAACTTGCAAACCCACTGGAGTTGTTCTGCACAAAGAGGTCAGGCTGAAGGTGGGTTAATCCCACCCACTCTGCTCTCACTGCTGGAGAAAAAGCTGCAGGACCTGTCAAGCATCAGTGCAGGAGCTTTGTCTTCCAGCTGAAGAGTCACCAGCAGCTCTTCTCAGCTCAGAAGAAGAGTTTTCCATCCCTGTCTTCATAGGAGGCTGGAGGATGTCTTCATACTTCAGCTGGATGTTGCTCTGAGGAAGGGGCTGAAATTGCTTAATGGAAAGGGAACAATTATGAATGGCACAAGCAGAGAGAGAGGAAAAAAAATAAAATGCATTCAGAACGTCTTTAATCATGTCACACTAAAACTTCTTTACAGTGTCATGGCAATCTACACTTCACCATCTGCTCACTTTTTGTTCTGCCCCCATTTCTCAAATGCAGATTAAAAAAAATGACATTTTAAAACAGAACACATGGCTGTCTCTACAAGACTCCACTGCTCCAAGTGAGGACTTTTTGCCTGTTAAGTCTTGTATAAACTCCTCAGATCACACAATTCACCCTTCCCATAGAGAATTTTGAAAGATAAAGCTTTCTCCTCCCTGCCCTCAGACCTTTCTGACATTATTGGCTGGGCTTTCTGATTTAGGATGGCAGCCCTCACTCCAGGCTCAGTATGCACAGCAGAAATGGAGAGTTGGGGAAAGAAAATAAAAAGAAAACAAACAAAAAGAGAGAATGAGTTATTTTTAGGAGTATCTGAGTGTATTAAAGTTGAGAGGTTTAGCTAGAAAGATTCTATCTGGGGAGGAGGGGGGGCAGCAGGACGTATCAAGCATCCAGCAGGGCTTTGGAAGATGATAGTCCAGCACTACAGCACACGGGGAGGGATTTCTTTAGGGCCCATCAAAGAAACTGTTGCCCCGGAAGACGGAGGAGACGATTTTGCCGGTGGAGTTGATGGTGCCTTCGCTGTCTGAGCTGGACTCGGAGTCGCTGCTCCCGGAGTAGGCGCCCAGCCCCGGCAGGATCCCGATGCAAACGGCTGCTGAGGGACAGTGCACGCTGGAACCTCCCACTGAGCTGCTCCCCAGGGGCACACAGGAGGCTTTTTCTGCAAGAGAAAGCAAGGAAAAGCTTTTTAATCAGCCCAGGGACTGCTGCTGCCTCATTCACCTGCTCTGCTGGATGGCTGCCATGTTTAATTCAAGCACAAAGCAGCTGATGGTGCTCCGAGACTGTCCTCACAGGATGGGCTTGACAGGCTGAAGGAGTTGGGGTTGTTCAGCCTGGAGAGAAGGCTCAGGGGGGGCCTCAGAGGAATTCTCAACTACAAAAAGGCTGGGGAAGGACTTTTTAATCGGATACACGATGGCAGGGCTAGGAGTAATGGATGCAAATTGGAAGAGGGGAGATTTAGGCTGTAGAAAATAAAGAAGTTCTTTGCTGAGAGGGTGGTGAGACACTGGGAGTGATTACCCTGAGAGGCTGTGGATGTCCCCTCAGTCCCTGGAGGTGTTTAAGGCCAGGCTGGGTGAGGCACTGAGCAACCTGGTGTGGTGGGAGGTGTCCCTGCACATGGAACTAGATGATCTTCAAGGTCCCTTCCAATCCTAACCATTCTATGAATTTTTATTTCTTTTTTTTTTCCCCACTAGTTTAATCCCAGCTCTGTGCTGGCATTACAGAAATTGATTCTGAAGCTGTCAGTTTGATGCTTGTCAAGTAGCAAACCCACTAAATAAGAATAAATAGCTCTGCTTTGTGTAATTGAATAAATTTTTAGGTTTTTTTATTTTGTGATATGACAGCAAGAGTTTGGGAGAAGTTTTGTTCCATTGCTTTGCTAGTCAACATCTCCCCTCTTCCACAGCTAATGAATTATTTCCAGTGCTCTGCAAGTTTTACTGAACAGAAGGAGATTGAGGAAGTGCCTTGGGTTGTCATTCCACAATTGCAGGTCACCCTCCTGACAGCGAGTCAATCGCAGCCCTGACAGCTCACAATGAAATGCAACTTTATTTTTTCTTCTCCTTTCCCCACAATTTCCCAAAACAAATTGCTTTCAGGGTGGACAAGATCACTTCAGAGCATGAAAAGCTAAGAGTGGAGAGATAAATCCATCAAATGCTGCTGTGGGGAGGGAGAGGATGAGCTGTTCTCTGTGTCTCCTGTCAAGAGAACAAGCTCTAGGCTGGGAATGCAGCTAAGGAGGCCCCTATTAGCTATAAGATAAAAGTCTTTTAGGGTAAAAATCAGTTCAGAATTAGAATAAACTGCTCAGTCTCTATCTGTGGAGATTTAAGAGCAGCTTGGACACAAACCTGTGAGGAATGGTTTGGGCAGGGGACTCCCTCCAGCCCTGTTTCCTCTGAGGGCTGGCAGTGCCCACAGCTCCCCTTCCTTCTCTTTGAAGGGGGAAGATGCCAAGTGCAGGCTGTGCTGTCTCACAAAATGAAGGAGCAGAAAAGCAAATCCTCTGTGAGATCCAAGAGCCAAGTGAGTTGCTGCTGAGGTGAGAGCCAGCCAGCTCCCCACACACAGCAATCAATACCTACCTGGACTCTTCTCATCATGATCAGTATCTAGTTTCAACCTCTTCACGCTGTTGCCACCATCTGAACTGTGGGAATAAAAACCAACAAGAAAGGGTCTTGTTCCTCATAAGCATTGACTTAATTACCAGGGAATTAAAGGCTCATCTTTGCCTCAAATGCTACAGCCAACATCAATGGGGTCCCCTGCTCAACAGCAGCACTTCTGCCTGCTCTTACATGAGGGAAGGTGCAGGATCCTACAAAGAATCAACAGCTCCAGCAAGCTGGGAAACAGAAACGGGCCTCAGGGAGCCTGAGACAAACCCCTTACATGGCAACCCAGAGCTGGAGGGACCCCACAGGAGATGAGGAGTGACAACCTGGCTTTCAGCCACTGCACACAGCACAGACTTGCACAAGCAGCTGACTGCTGTGCTCACTGCTTCCACACCTGTGTTTTTACCCATCCAGGGTTTCCTTCCCCTCATTCAAACCCCCTGAGAGCCTGGTTTGGGACATTTTGAAACCTTGCCCCCAGTGAGATGTCTCATAGATTCTGCATCAATTCAGGTTTTAGTTTGAACTAAAATAGAAAGGGTTTCTGTTTGGGTCCAAAGTGGGGCTGGGGGCTTGGGCTTCTGATGCTCCAGCACCTCTTGCCATTTCCCATTTTCTTTGTCCCTCTTGCCTGTTCCCAACCCCAAGCCCTCCATACAAATGTTTCCCAGCTTCAGCTGCAAGGAGCTAACAAATGACAAGCTTTTTTATGCATTAACTCTTTTCTGTCCCTGTCAGAACATGCTGCACAGACAAAAGACTGCTCTGTGTTGGGAGGTTTTAACAGAGATAAAGCATTTACAGGAAGCTACAAAGCTCAGAGAGAAGATACTGAGCTCGTGCTGCACTTGGCTTTGGCCAGTTTGCCACAAAAGATAAGCCAGCAAGAACAGAAAGGCTGAAAACCAAGGCTATAATGGCCCTGGCATGGCAGTTAAGATGCTCTCTTCCAATAGATGCCATCTGCAGACTTGAGATGTGCATTAAGCACACTCCTTCTCTACATCCTCCTGGGTTAAGCACCAGCAGTTATATGAAAAACATAAAAACTTGCTGTCTGCCTTGTTATCAGCTCAGGGTTTCTCCTCTCTGCCCTCCAAAAACCCAACCAAGCCCCCAGCCCCCCCTGCAGTAACTTCAGTTTCCAGACAGGCAGTTACTAAACATCACCCTACAAAGATCAGCTCCTAAAATAATCTCTCATCTCATCTGGGACAGATTCAAAAGCACAGAGTGAGTTTCTATATGTAGGAAATCATCTTAAGGATGAGACAACTCATTCATGGCCCCACGTGCCTGGTTTCTCCTTAACCTGGAGCAGAGCAGCAGCTCCATTTTCAAGCCAAGATGATGAGCAGCAAAGAGATCTCCAGCCCAGCTGCCACCTCCCGGGATGGAAAGGGTGCTGCTGGATCATCACAAATCAGAGAAGGAGAAGGGAAATTTGCCTGGTGCCCCGGGCTTTAAATTGCTACACAAAGCTCTTCTCTTGCAGCCTCTGTCTCCCCCAAGCTGTGCCAAGCAGCAATTCAGACACAGATGGAATGAGCTGATGGATTATGCAAAGCCCAGTGAAATTACAGGAGTGAGGTGACACTGGGATCTCCAAATAGAGCTGCAAAGCAGATTCCCTCTGCAGCCCCAGCCAGGACTGCCCAAGCCTGGCAAGTCTGGAGTGAAGAACCTACCCACTTGCTTTACACACACTTTATCTGTTTGAATTGCTCCATGTTTTTCCCACATTTGTGAGAGCCTATAGAAACAAGGCTGGGCTTTTCTTATACCTCCCCCCCTCCTTCCCCTTGTTTTTTTTTTTCTTAAGGGCTAAGGTTTAGAGCTGTCTCTCTGGAGGCAGTTTTGGCCTAACTGCTAACTGGGTTCCGTTCCTCAGGAATTTATAGAGGTGTGAAACTAACCTTCTGTGTTTCACAGCTCCTGCCAACAGCTTTGCCTGAGAGAATTTGTTCTTGTTTTCCACTGATTTCATGGGCAATTTCTTCTCAGTTTCCTTCTTTGGGTCCGTGCTGACTCCCACTTTGGTGAGAGTGCTGTGAATGAAGGGTTAAGGATCAATGGGGAGGGAAAGGAGAGCAGAAGAGACAGTTCCTCTCTGATATATTTAGCCAGCTCTTCTGACAGGCAGCGAGCAAAGTTCATTCACATCTTCTGTCAAAATAAAACTTATTTGTAATGACAATGAGCTGCCACCTTTGGCCAAAACAGAAGAGACTTCACCCTCTGGGTGTGGAGCTCTGAGGTGTCAATACCAGCTCTCCCTCACACACAACCAGGCAGCAGAGCAGGAGCTGCTTTTCTGACACCACAAACACACAAGACATGAGACATTCAGCAATCCCACTGCCCTGCCTCCTCCCATCAGCCTTCAAAAAGCAAAAAGATCAGACTGCCCCCAAAATAAATAATAATTCATGACCCAAAAGGCAATGCAGTTACTTCTACTTCCCACTTGTACAGGGATCAACACATTTGTAATTCAAATTTGATGCTTCAGCTCCCAATTCCTACAAAAAAAAAACCCTAAACAGCACTAGATAGGCTTAGTTCCACTCCCCAAACCCAGCTTTTGCTGAGCTCAGCAGACTCCAGCTCACCAAAGCAAACCAGTTCTATTTGCTGGTTTGGTTTTCATCACTCCATCAGCTCATTTCTTTCTACTGGAGGCTTGAACATCATCTCCAGGAGGAAAGATGGGATTAAGGGGTGCATGTGGTCCAAAACACTGTGACTGCACCCAAAAACTAAGGAGCTTAAGAGAGTGTTAGGCAAGGTGGGATGCAGCTGAGAGCTGTAATGAGAAGGAAAGGCTTAAGCAGGTTCTCAGACAGGATAAGAAGGAGCTTGGGCTGTCATTAGACTCACACACACTAGACACCTCCTCCTTCTGTGGAAGGATCTGGTCCCATCCCTATTAACAGCTAATATCCTGATGAAGTGGAGTCCATCAAAGATCCTGTTTGTTAGTCAGGTGCCAGGGGAGTTAAAAAAGCTCCTGCCAAACACTTCAACTGCACACAGCAAAAGGCAAACCAGTGAATTTTAAGAGGGTATTTATTTGTAACCCTAAATCTTGCTTTCTACCACTTTCTTCTCCAACCACAACTGCAGAAACCAGGAGTTTCACCCTGCAAAACTTGCCCTCATGATTGCAGAGAAATATTGGAGAGTGAAATTCATATATATTTGAAGTCATTCTATGATTCTAAGACACATTTGTCCCCACTTCCACTGAACATCTGCAAATCCAAAACATTCACAGTGACACACTACTCAAAATCTCCAACAACTTTGCAATGAGGAGCTTTCCCCTGCCATTCCTTCTTTGATTTTCCTTAGCAGCAGTAATTCAGACAGCTCCTTTCTTCAACTGAAAAGTCTTCTCAGTCCAAAGCAGGCTGCTCAGTTCTGTTTATTCTTTAAGCTACAGCAGGAGTGCCATCCTGTGGCTGTCAGAAGCAATCTGAATGTGCACACCCTGCACTCTCCACATTTAGGCTCCTTAACTTGTTATTTTCTGACAAAAGCCTGCCTGAGGAACCCCAAAAACTTTTCTTTTAAAATATACTGCATTACAGGCTCTTCACTTTAATGCATTCTAACACTCCTCAACTCCCAGAGACACAGCACACACCTGAGAGATTGTCTATGTGCTGCCATTAGCAAATATAACACTCCCTCTAAACAAGAAGTGTCTCCTCTCAGGAAGACCAGGTTAGAAATAAACTTCTCCAATCCTAAATATCAAAGTAAAGTTTGCTCCTCGATGGGTGACTTCTCCTGCACTACACAGGATTTAAGACAAGGGGATGTTGTTTTCAAATTCTTCTCAGGAGCTGGCTTTAAAAAAAATACCTGTAATATTTGAAACCCTGTCAGACCAGTGGGGTGTGGGCAGGGTAAGGGTAAGGAGCAAAACCCACAAGCTGCTTATGCAGGAGGAAGTCAAATTCCTATGCATCCATGCATATATGAATTTCTTCTGCTCAAGAGTGCATTAAAATATTCATCTTTCAAGATCCCTTCCAATCCCTGACACTGTGTGATTAGTAACAACCTGCAGGTGCAAAAACACCTTTTGCATTTTAAGGGAATAATCATAGAATCATAGAATAGTTTGGGTTGGAAGGGACCTTAAAGATCATCGAGTTCCAAACCCCCCAATACAGAGGGGCTGCTTCACAAGTTGCTCTGAGGTTGAATGTTTCAGTGAAATTCAAAACATTAAAAATTTAACAACAGGAAATGGAATGGGCAAAACCTCACAGTTTCCTGGGAGATGAGGAGACCTGAAAACATTCCCCTCCCTCAGCCCCATGAGAAATAAGTTCCAGTGTTTAATTTATGGCAAGAGAGCAGATATGGAGCCAGATGATCTCACTGGTCTGTACATCTTGAACAGGGCCTGCTCAGTAAATTCAGGGATCAATGGGTTATGTGGCTAGTTCAAGACAACCTAAGATTCCCTCAGGGCTCATATGGCTCAGCCCAGCTGTACTGACCCAGCTAGAGCTGTCAGTTGCACAATCTCCTACTGCCAGACCCGCAAGCAACCATCAGTGCAACTAAAAATATCCCATAAACATCCCATTATTACATCCAACACATCAAGAAAATACTGCAAATCCATCAACCAGCTGCAGCCCATTTGTGAAGTAAAAAAAAAAAACATCAAAAAGTGCCTGAGTATTGCTTTTTCATAAACACATTACTGAGATAACTGACTTGCTCTTCACAGAACACACCATCTAAGCTGTAAATCATTATCTAATATACAATATATTATCTAATATATAATGCACATCACAGAGGCATTGCAATATTCAGTCTTAATTGCTGACTGGTTCTGGGCACCTCTTTGTGTCCACAAACTCTTCCTTTATACTAAAGCATCCTTGAGAACTTGTGCTTTCTTCACTGATGACTCAAAGGAAATGGTTTTTATTAGGAGGCAAAGGAGAGGAACTTCCAAAGAAGGTTCTGCACAGCCACAGTAAACCTCCAAAAATCCCAGTTTAGCACAGAAATGATCAAATTCTTCCTTGACTGGCAGAGACCAAACCAGAGAGAAAAAGCATCCTGTACTATTTTCAAGCACACCTTCATAAAAAAATCAGCTCTTAACAGCAAAGATGAGCTGTCCTGCTCTTAGTCCTGCCTCAAAGTCTGCATCTAGGAGTGACGGATGCAAATTGGAAGAGGGAAGATTTAGGCTGGAGAGAAGAAAGAAATTATTTATGGTGAGGGTGGTGAGACACTGGAAGAGGTTGCTCAGAGAAGAGTAACAGAACAATTCAAACATTCTGTCAAACAGGAACAGATATCATCCAGTTCAAAAAAAAAAAAAAAAACCAAAAAACCAAGAACATTCACAAAAAGGCACAAGCAAAAGATTAGAAGCAATATGTTGGTTTGCCTTTACATTCTCTTTTTAGCTGTGCCCTCAATTATGGAGGGGAAAGAAAAAAAATCAAACCTCAGCCAAAAAACTCAAACAAAGGGGAGATGGAGAAGAAAGACAAGTACCAAGGACATGTGGGAGTTGAGGAGGGGAATATCAAACATTACAGTGGGAGATCCAATGAAAACATTAAAAGTCTATAATTGTATGCACTCTGCAAATGCTTTACAGAATGTCAACGACAGAAGAAAGTACAGCCCAGGCTCCCACCCCCCTCTGCACAACCCCCAGACATCTGAATGCAAAGGATATTCTGTATTCATTTAGTTCTTTCAGCTCTTCTTCCCTTCGTTGCTTTTCTAGTAGCTCTTGCTGACGAGAAACCTCATCAAGGAAATGTGTCTCATCTTCATCTAAGCCTCTTACCATATTTTCTGAATAAAGAAAAAAAAATTGCACACATTGATCAGCTAAAACCCCTGAGGGTGCAACCATTTATTTTGCATTACCTTGCCAGCCACTCAGAAATTTTTTCTGATGATTTCCAACTGCTCTAGAAAATGTAGGTGAGCAGCTACATCTTAAAAATCAGAGAATCATAGATCCTAGTGTTGGAAGGGACCTTTAAAGACCATCTAGTCCAACCCTCTGCTGTGAGCAGGGACATCCTGCACTAGATGGAAAAATCCCTTCCAACTCTATGATTCTATGACTACAGAGAAAAACAAGACACAGTTCATAGGAAGCCATGAAATGTTATTGGACTTGCTGATATAATTAAGGGAAATTGACCCAGTTTTCACACCAGCAGCTTTTCTGCAGTCCTGAAGTGAATGCCATTTGGAATGAGTTAAAAAATCCCAAGAAACAGCCACATTAAATAAATGGTAATTCACTGTTCTGCTCTCAGGTACAGAGCTGAAACCTGTCTCTTCAGAATCCACTCTTAAAACAATCAATAACTGGGAAAAAAACCCACACTTTTTCTGCCAAAGAACCAAACTCTTTCTAAATCCGTGCTAGTGCCACAGGAAGGGCTTTGCTTTTCTGTTTTGCAAACATTCAACACCTCTCAAAAATATGATTTCTTCAGAAATGTAACAGCATTTCTTTTTAGAAAGACCAAGCCTTGCTCTTTGTAGACATCCTCAGAAACCTTCACCCAAACATCACCTTTTATTCTTCATTAGAGCTTAAGTCTGCAAGAGATTTTTAGCCTTTTACACAAGGTCGTCACTGACTTTAATGGGGGGCTAAGAAATCCATTTATGCTGAAAATTGGCCTCTGACGGGAAAGCTCTGGGAAATTATTATTATTTGAGATTATTTCTTAAAGCTTGAGCCCTATTCTTTCTAACTACAAGAACACATTTGCAAATACTTCAACAGTAACTTGTAGGGCTCACTCCTGCTGTTGATGACCCATGAAAACAGCCAACAAAAGGAGTGTAACTCTAGACATTTTTTGAAACAAGTGATATGAATCAATTTCATTCCTTATTTCTCTGATCTAAAAACTAGCAGAAGCTGCTGTCTGTATTCTCCAATTTTACCATCAAAAATACCAAGCAGAACTGAAGAGACAATGAATAATTTCCACTTGTCCTTGTTTTGACTACCATAATAATTCAGAAAAAAAAATCTGAAGTCATTTTCAGAGAATACTAGTGTTATTTTTCATTTAAAGTGTTGTAAGGTTTTACAAAAATTATTTTACTTTGAAGAGGAAGACGTTCTTGCAATGCTGAATAACTGGGCAGAGTGAACTACTGGGTTGCATAACAGTTTTATGCAGACAAAATATTCACAGTAATTAAGTTGGTATGTTTATGCAGATAGAGTGTTTCTCCTCTCTTGAAAAAAGACAAGACTTTAATAATATTTTTCTAAAGTTTGTCTCTCAGAGAGCCAGACAAGACACAGAGATACAGCCCTTGCACACAACACAAGAAGTCTGTTGGGTCTCAGACCAAAATAGTACATTTTGGGGCTTACTGAATTTAAATTGCTCCTCAAACTCCTGCTGCTTCTTTTCTCTCTGCTCCTGTAGCCTTTCATACAACGAACGTGGGTCATACGCCTCCTCTGGGCATTCTGAAGGGAAGAAAAAAAAAATTAGGAAGTGAGAAAACATGTTAGAAATACCAGATCACCAAGAGGTGGTAGCTCACCCAAGTAGAAACCTTTTCAATTTGTACAGTACACACTATCATCTTTTAGTCCTGCTTTTCACTAAAGTGGAGTGTTCTCCAACCTCTTTCTTACAATTACTAAAATCTCTCCCATAAAGTCAGTTATTCTGCAACCTCTTTCTCACAATTATCAAAATCTCTCCCACCAAGTGGATTATTCTGCAACCTCTTTCTTACAATTGTCAAAATCTCCCTCACGAAGTGAATTATTCTCATCCTCTTTCTTACAATTATCAAAATCTCTCCCATAAAGTGAGTTATTCTCCAACTTCCTTCTTAGTTACTAAAATCTCCCATAAAGTGAGTTATTCTCCAACCTCTTTCTTAAAGTTACTAAAATCTCTCCCATGAAGTGAATTATTCTCCAACCTCT